>RJWK010022847.1:0-29567 GCA_004363435.1 Platanista minor | reverse complement strand
GGCCCCAGCAAAGCTGGCTCTGACTATAGCTCTGAGGTCTCAACAGAGTAGAAGTTACCCAAGCCAGGCAGCAGATTCAACACACATCTGAAATCGCTGTTTGGCTGGATGACTCTCCTGGTCTTTAAAATCATGCTCTTATTTTCTGTAAGGGCAAATTTATTAGGAAGCAGCTCTTCAATTGCTTCTCCCACGTACTATCCCATGCTTAATTTGCAACTTTGGTTTTTGCCACAATGTTACTGGGAGGGAACTGAGTTTGGTTCTCTGCTCTGGGTGCTATGTTCTCCCCCATCTTTGCTCGTTACCTTGATGTCACCCTTGTACGGAGGAATGTAATTACCCGCATCTTTATGGTGCAGGTGCTAACTCTATGCTAATACCTTAAGCTCTATTTCTAAAGGAGATCTTCCTTAAAAAAAAAAAAAAAAAAAATCTAAGGACTGAAATCCATCCCTCTCGGTTTTCTTTTTTCATACTACTATTTCCATTGAAAAAACTTCTCGTTTTGCATCTCTGAGTAGAATATCCTTACATCCTTTCTGTTGAAATAGCGTGGTCCCAGCATTCCCAAATAGGGAATTTTAGAGGAAGAAAAAGCATCTTTCTCATTGTGTTTTATCACAGAAAAATATAACCCCCTAAATTAAATCTAAATTCATCTCCATAGCGCCTTATACAAAATGTCTCTGGAGAATTAGTTCAGTTGGCCTCTCTGCAAAGTGCCTCATATGTCCTAGAGGATTTATCCTCACAAAGCTTGAAGTCCCTGTAGCTTTTCATGGTGCCTTAGTCTCCTGGATCTAGAGCAACAATGATCAGTTACGAAGAAAATGGTCTCTGCGCCTGGTCTCTGCGGCTGGTATCATATACACACTAGCAAACTACATGTGATGAGATCGCTGTCTCGTTTCAAAGGCTGTGATTTTAAATTTGTACGCGGGGCCGATGGGTTAATTTTCACTGCCTTATTCACTACATTTACCATTATTCAAGGGCTTTGAGAGAGCTCTGCTATCAGCACTCACTAATCCAAATCAGTTTCTAAAAACACTCTCAGATTAACAAATCAATGATACTTACACACCACGAAATTGGTTACCACTTAAAGGCTTTATTCTGACTAGATTTATAGGCTGCATAAATCCCATCCTCATGTAATTTAGATGGGAGACAAGCAAGAGGCATGTCTGCTGTCTGTTCCCAGCAGTGTGGGCCGAAAAAGGAGAGTGATTCTTCATTACTGATGTATGGCAGCCTGTGTTTAAAAGCTACAAAGAACAAGCAATGAGAATACAATCGATCAATTCAGAAATTTCCACTAAAACAGAGTGTAGGAAACTTTAAGGAGGCATTACAAGGACGCTAGTAGTTTACTTAAAAATTAACGCATCATTGGGCTTCCCTGGTGGTGCAGTGGTTGAGAGGCCGCCTGCCGACGCAGGGGACACGGGTTCGTGCCCCGGTCCGGGAAGATCCCACATGCCGCGGAGCGGCGGGGCCCGTGAGCCATGGCCGCTGAGCCTGAGCATCCGGAGCCTGTGCTCCGCAACGGGAGAGGCCACAGCAGTGAGAGAGGTCCGCGTACCGCAAAAAAAAAAAAAAAAAAAAAATTAACGCATCATTATATGTCTGTATAATGGAGATCGTTTCAGAAAGAGAGATCAAGATTTCTTCTACTGTTCCAATTGTAAAATAAAACTTGTTTCAAATAAAAATGACTCTAGTGAACACTTAAATGCTAACCTGAGGTTAAGAATGACAAAACAAACTGGTCCTTCTCAGGGTAAAATGCATGCAATTCAAAGATCATACTTGTTCCTTTTTTTTTTTTAAAGATGTTTTGAACCTATGAAAACCACTGTACATAATACATAATATATGTGTATATATATATATATATATATATATTTTTTTTTTTTTTTTTTTTTTTTTTGCGGTACGCGGCCTCTCCCGTTGCGGAGCACAGGCTCCGGACGCGCAGGCTCAGCGGCCATGGCTCACGGGCCCAGCCGCTCCGCGGCATGTGGGATCTTCCCGGACCGGGGCACGAACCCGTGTCCCCTGCATCGGCAGGCGGACTCTCAACCACTGCGCCACCAGGGAAGCCCATACATAATATATTTTCAGTGTTGGATTCTGGCAGTAGCATCCACTATACTGTTAAAATCTCTTCATTTCAGTCCTTGGTGAGAATTACTCCTAATGCTTCCAGAAGTATATAATATTGTAGCCTGAACTTGGGAGTTCTGATTTAAAATTCAAAGTAAAATTTTAGTTCTTGGCACTGATATAGAAATATTCTATAAACAGTAATAAAACCACATTAATAGAAAGTTAATAATTATTAGGATTAAAAACTTTCTTCCATGGCTCTCAACAATAAGTATGCATTTAGTTATTTTAATCCATCCTATGACTCCTTCAGTAAAAGGAGATGAGGCAGTTTAGGGATAGTTCCAAAAAACAAGACAGTTTCTTGACATTGTTCTTATTGTTTTAATAAAAAAGTAGGGCAGTAAAAGGAAAATGGTGGAAATAAAAATAAGAGTGGGTTGGGAATTGGGGCTGGACCACTAAGTATATCCCCTCAAGGCCTATGATGCTGTTCTCTGTGGGCCACAGATTTAGTTCTCTCCTTCCAAATGATCAGATCAAATAGAAGGACAACATAATCCCTGTAAAATAAAACCAAAGAAGTTCTTGGAAGAAGCACAGAACTTTTTCTGCACACAAGCTGAGTGTTTCCAGATTTAGCAAATAAAATTACAGGATACCTAGTTGGATTTGAATTTCAGATAAACAACAATTATTTTTTTTAATATAAGTATGTCCCAGATATTTTTGTTTACCTGAAATTCAAATTTAACTGGGCTTCTATCACATGTGGTATAGAGTTTTACATCTTGATTTTGTACAAAACAACTAGTATGAGTAGAAGGGGAAGCAGTATATTTCCTAGAAACTAAAGCTTCTAATTTCAACAACATCCAAGATAGAGTATACTGAATGCTGTCAAAAAAAAAACTGCTTTTGAAATATAACAAGAGTTTAGCAGAAGTAAGCATAAAAGAAAGCCAGGTAAATGAGGGGGATGCCTTGCTGGGAGAACGCCTACTGGTTCTCTGCAAGAGGCAGCCTGCTCAAGATGGTCCACATCTGAAACGCCTTTATTTTAACTCCTTTTGCCCCACAAGTTTTCATCCCACTCTACTCTGATGATTTAGTCACTAGAAAAACAAAGTTTACTTCAGATAAATTCAATGTACAACCAAACATTTTAAAATAAACCCATTCTAGGCAGTGAGGATTATCTGTATTCCAATAGTAGACATTCAAAAGGAATAGGGATTTTTTTTTCTTTCAAAAAGCTTGCTAACTACTGATCTTCCACTTTAGGCAGGACAACTCACCTCCTCATTTTTCAAAACTTTTGACGTGTAGGAAAGAGGAAAATACATAATAAAGCACATACAAAATCATCTAATTTGTGTACATAATTGCTGAAGATTTTGCTTCTTAGATATATCTGCCTGTGGATTTAAAAAATCTTTTATCTTTTATTTATATATTTTTAAATGAAAATTATATATATTTAAGGTGTACAAGATGATTATTTGACATACATATACATAATGAAATGGTTATTACAGTCAAGTAATTATCGTATCATCTTGTCACATAGTTAACCATTTTTTGTGTGTGCGATGAGAGCACATACTCATAAGAGAGAAATCTACTCTCGTAGCATATTTCCAGTACTTAACATTGCATTATTAACTATAGTCACCATATTGTAGAATCTTCATCCCACATAACTGCAACTTTGTACCCGTTGACCAACTTCTCCCCATTTCCATTATCCTCCCCTCCCAGTCCCTGGTAACCACGGCTCTGCTCTGCTTCTATGAGTTCAACTGATTCCATATATAAGTGAGATCATACAGTATTTCTCTGACTTATTTCACTTAGCACAATGTCCTCAGGTTCATTTATGTTATCACACATGACTGGATTCCTTCTTTCTCATGGCTTAGTAATATCCCCTGGTATGTACCTAAACCACATCTTTATCCACTCATCCATTTATAGACACTTGGGTTGTTTCCATATCTCAGCTACTGTGAGTAGTGCTGCAATGAACATGGGAGTGCAGATATTTCTTTAAGATGTCTGCAGATATTTTTGTCTAATTTTCAGACACTGATTAGCCATTATCTTCCGTACTTATGCATATATTTCTGTTGAGATCTCCTTTAACACACAACCCTATTGCTGAGGATTAATTTCTGAAAAGCGATTTGTGATTTATGTAGGCTCCATTTTATGTCTAATTCAATAAGCATTCTAATATTAGCTTTGCAGAGGAGAAACCTGGCAGCCGGCACTTTGACCAAGTGGTCCAAGTTGCCACCACCAGCAGTGGGACAGCCTGCCAGCATGTGCCCACTGGTAGGATGCACTGGGAAGTACACATCATTTCCACGGAAGTCTTGCCAGAAATGGACAGCTTGAGTCTGAACATGAGGGAACATCAGACGAACTCAAACTGAGGGACATTCTACAAGTAGCTGGCCTGTGCCTGTTGAAAATGTGACTGTCAGAAAAGGCCAGGAAGGGATGAGATTCAAGTGGACTAAAGAGACGTGGTGACTAAATGCAACACGTGAGCTGGAAGGTACAGATTTAGGACAAATTTGTGAAATCGAACAAGGACTCTATTAGATAAGAGCATGGGATCACAGATAATTTTCTGATTTTGATCACTGGACTGTGGTTATGTAGCAGAGTACCCTGATATTCAGGGAACACATTCTGAAGTCTTTAGAGGTAAAGGAATATCACGTCAGCAACTTATTCTTAAACATTTCAGAAAAAAAACCCAAAACGTGTACATTTGTATGTATCCGGGGAGAGAGAAACAAAAGTGCTGTTAACATTTGGGTAACTAGCTGAAGGGTGGATGGAAATTCTTTCTCTTAGTCTTGCAACTTTTCTCTAAGTCTGAAATTATATCAAAATAAAAAGTTAAAAGAAAAAGCATTTCCTTTGGTAAAAAGTAACCCAATATCATTAGCGGAGAAGTCTGCTTTGTCTTGCAGTTTACGGGGCCTGAAGAAAATGATATTCAGATGTAACAGCCGGCTATGACACAACCCCCTGGAGTTGTCCCCACCAACTCCCTGGAGTGGCACACAGGATGGCTCCCCAGAGCCTACAGTTCTCGGAATGCTTATTGGATATTTCAGTGTTTTCTTGCCTTTTACGGCTGAGAAGGTTTGAGTTTCTATAACATTCACAGATAATTTGGACTATATCTAATCAAGTCAGTGCAGTATAAAGTCATGTTTCAAACATCTAATGGTAAGGTCAGTTCTTTCCTTTTTGATTGCTACCAAATCTAACTGAATAGTGTTATGAATTGACTCAAATGGCATGCTAAATCAACCGAATCTCCAATAACTCTGTACATTCTATTCCACATTGTTTTTCTCTGACTATAACATATTCTCGTGGAGAACAAAGAAAGGAATAATGCAATTTTTACCTGACTCTTTATAAGACAAGGTAATCCCATCTCTTCCAGTTGCATATACATTAAAAAAAAAAAAAAAAAGAATCAAAGTCTTGCCTTTCCACTGAAGTAATGTTTTGTGATTGTTGTATATAGGATTATTTTGGACATGCAGAAACTAATTTTTACCTTAAAGATTGAGGACTGGGGGCTTCCCTGGTGGCGCAGTGGTTGAGAATCTGCCTGCCAATGCAGGGGACACGGGTTCGTGCCTCGGTCCGGGAAGATCCCACATGCTGCGGAGCAACTAGGCCCGTGAGCCACAACGACTGAGCCTGCGCTTCTGGAGCCTGTGCTCCGCAACGGCAGAGGCCGCGACAGTGAGAGGCCTGCGCACTGCGATGAAGAGTGGCCCCCGCTCGCTGCAACTAGAGAAAGCCCTCGCACAGAAACGCAGACCCAACACAGCCATAAATAAATAAATAAATTTTAAAAAAAAAGATTGAGGACTAAAATATAAAGAAACAATACATTAATTTTCATTGAACAAGCCAACTTGTTAATTTGATTAGTTTTAACATTCTCTTATGCCTGTATAATGTGGAACCAGTAATAGAAGGAAACTGATATAGAAAGAATATTAATACCATTTAATACTGGTTATTCATTTATTCCTTCAACGAATGTATATTGAATAACAAACAAATGCCAGAAACTGCTCTAGATATGAGAAACAGAGATGCTCATGAAATATACATTCTCCTAGGTGGTCAGTTAATACTCAAGTAAACAAATTAAAGAAAAAAAAAAAAAACTCTTGCAGACAATGGGGAAAGACAAAGCAGGTATTGTAGAGAGGGCAGGAACCAGGATGTAAGCAAGGGCCACGTTCAACGTGGAGGTCCCTGAGCAGAGTCACAGGAGGCCACGAAAACATGGTGGAGGGCCCAGCAGGAAGAGCCTCCCCAGACCAGGGTCCAGCCCTGAGGGTAACGGCCATCGGGAGCTGGCCAGGAGTGAGGTTGTGATGGACCTCGTAGGCCAGGATAAAAGGCTCAGCTTTAGCTTCAGGAGTGAGAAGGCATCGAAGGATCTCACACATGGTCGTGATGTGATATCCTTTATATTTAACCAACACTTTTCTTTGAAATAATTGTAGATTTATAGAAGAGTTGCAAAGATGGCACAGAGAGTTGTCAGATGGCCTTTCACCTAGCTTCCCTTTGTATTAGCACCTTACATAACCTTGGTACACTTCTCAGTATCCTCTAAGTTTTAAAAGGGCTCTGTCTCCTTACTGTGTAGAAAATAATTATGAACCCAAAATAATGGGCAACATTTATTGACCATTTTCTGCGTCCCAGAAGCTATTCTAAATACTCTACACGTGTTAGTCACTAGTCCTCACAGGATCACTGTAAGTACAAGGGCGGTACTCTTGCGATTATACCCACTTCCCAGATGAGCGTTCTGAGGCACGGAGAAGGGAGTCGACTTGCCCAGCGTCATACAACGAATAAGTGATGAGCCTGGTTTACAGCCTCACTTTCCCTGACTCCAAAGCCTGACCTCTGGGAGAGACTCAGGAGCAAAAGGAGAAGCAGGGACACCCCTCAGGCAGCAACTACAGCGCTCAGGTGAGAGGTGAGGGCGCCTACGGAGGTGGAAGTAGGTTAGCAGGACTTGCGAGGGACTGCATATTGGGGAGTACGCGAAAGCAAGAGTCAGGATGACTCCTACCTTTTCATCCCGAGCAGCTGGCTGGTGGGTGGTGCCTTTCACTGAGGGAGAAGGACTGGGGAAGAGCAGGTGCGACGGAGTTCGGGGTTCTGCTTCGGACACGCGAAGCTGGAGAAGCCTGCGAGGCGGCCAGCTGTAGCCAAGCAAAGACCGTGCGTGAAGAGCAGAGCGTGAGGGAGCAGGTCGTTCTGCTGGGGGTCCAGCAGGCTGAAGGGATGGAATCGACCACTGGCTCTCACCCCACATATATTTATAAATCAATTTAAAACTTTTCAAGATGTGAACAGCAACAGGCATTGGCGCCCGATTTTTATATCCTCAGCCTGTCTCCTCCTCCCAGACTACCTTCCCGGCCCAAGGGAAGACAGCGGGTGAGAAGGAAAGAGGGAAAGCAGGTGGGGCTATGGGAGAAGACATCAAGGAATCCAAAGGCTCTTTGGAAACCCAGAGCTCTCCAATGCGAGCTGCGTGTCACCCTCTTCACCTCTCTTGTACAAAAAATTCCGGCTCATTTCTTTCTAATATCGATACCCATGAAAGACAGTAACATATTTTCTCTCAGACTTTTATCAGAACTCAGTCAAACTGTCTGCTTTAGAATTTATTATCTGCCCAGGTGTTTTATTTCATGACCACGTATTTGATTTGTAACGTGACCAATGAAGTTATTTCCACCATAACCTTTACCACGTCACATACATGGATATCTTTGCATGGAAGTTGTGAGATCTCAAATCTACTGAATAACTTGAACAATTCATAACTTAAAAAAATATTTTGGGGCTTCCCTGGTGGCGCAGTGGTTGAGAGTCCGCCTGCCGATGCAGGGGACACGGGTTCGTGCCCCGGTCCGGGAGGATCCCACATGCCACGGAGCGGCTGGGCCCGTGAGCCATGGCCGCTGAGCCTGCGCGTCCGGAGCCTGTGCTCCGCAACGGGAGAGGCCACAGCAGTGAGAGGCCCGCGTACCACACAAAAAAACAAAAAAAAACGAAACAAAAAAAACATATTTTGGAAGTGTGAGTAACTGTCCAAGAAAATTAAAGGTAAAATTTTAGCGAAAAAGAGAAAAAAATTAACGATAGGAAACAAGAAAATAAAGGTAATAAATAAATGGATTACAAAATTACAAGTTCCAGAGAGGAAACATTTTGTCAGAAGTCAGGAGATACCTAAATGGATGTGGATCAATAAAAGTGATTTATCTACGTGAGCAAATTGAAATAGAAAGGGCCCAGAGAGCATAGAAGTGAAGGGAAAATGTAAATGCATTGAATGGATATCCTTTGTGTTGTTCAAAAGGACAAACAGTGATGTGAGAACTCTAAATTTACCTTGTAATTGTTGACTCCATGTTGTAATTTTAGCCATAAGGCAGTGACAAAATAATTATATACATGTTTCTACACTGTGTCAGCTAAAAGAGCACAAATTCTTGCACCCACATACTACGCGAGCATCAAAGAATATCTTGTCAGTTTTCAAATACTGTAAAAAGTTTAGAGAAGTTCACAGTAATCTTTCACATTTGACAAACAACACACACAAGGATACTCCTAATGAAGCTCCAATGTGGTGGCAGATGTATGAATTTCATACATACAGACATGAAGCAGAGAAGCTGTGTTCTGTGAGCTCAAGAAAACCAAGAAAGGAAAGGCTCATGTTATATCATGGGTTTTGGTTTGGTTTCCTATTGTGTAACAAACTACCCTCCTCCTTTCCTGTTTCTTTCATTCTTTCTCATTCTCTCTTTCCACAAAGCCACTCCATGTGGTTAGCTTGGACTTCCTCACAGCATGATGGCCATAGGGCAACTGGATTTACAACATGACAGCCCAGGACTCCTCCCAAAGGTGGAGATGGAAGCTTCCAGTCCTCTTAAGAGTGAGGCCTGTCATAGTGTCCTTTACACTGTACTCAACTGGTCAAAGCAGACACAGGCCAGCCCAGACCCAAGGGACAGGGGAATAGCGCCCACCTCTTAATGAGAAGGGTATCAAAGAATTTGTGGCCATCTTTAAAATACCCAAGGCTGATCTCCTATATGACAATTCAGGTATTCATCATGCCAAAAGGAAGGAGCTGGTGTTCTGACTTATGGGGCGAAAGGGGAGGAAGAAAGAACATTCTTGGATCGCTTTTATAGGCTGCCTCTGATGAGCTCCAATGACAACTCTGAATCCACAAGTGGCTTCACTTGAAACAGAGCACCAAGAAACACCTGCAAGCACTGCTGTCATGATCACAGGCAGGCACAGCTGAGAGGCCCACGCAGAAGGACAGGAGATCTGTCGACCTGGGGTCACTGGGGACTCAGCTCAGTCGTTGCAAGACCCCCTCAGAACTGCCATTTGCACAAGGCTTGCTAGACGCAGAGGATCAATGATCTACCTTTGGCCTTCCGTGCATTCTTGACACATTCACCTTGGGCATGAGGTGGCACAGCAATGACCTTCAGTTGTATTATCTAGAGAACGATTGCCAAGTCTCTCTTTACCTCTGGAGAAGGCACAACGAGAGAAAAATGCTACTATAGTTGGAAGTAAAAAAGAACTTTCTGGAAATAAAAGTTTTAAACACGAAAAGAGTTTCCATCTGAAAGTCAGAGAATCACTTATCCTGAACGTTTTTATCTTGAATAGTTCCTACGGTTCAGGAAAGCAACTGCTTAAATGATAGTCTACTCTTCACAGTGTGTACATTTCTTTCTCTTTCTGACTTTTTCATCTTAAGTCTGCTGTTTCTTTCTTCTTCGACTCACTTTTCTCCTACTCAGCCCTTTTGTTATCTGCCTTGCCTTACATCTACCAGAGGTCCCCAGCAATGTCCACTGGCCACCACGAGGAACATTTGGCACAAAAAAGGCTGCTGAATACTTTCCTAGTGGTTCCTACCCTTGCTAGGGTGTGAGTCTATTTTTTTTGGTCTGGAAGTAGAAGTTGTACCAGATTATTTTCTTGATCATTTGAGAGCTGGTGACCTTTATTATAACAATGTTCATATTATTATGAAAATTTTGGCAGACACTGCTCTTGCCAACACAATAGTCAACTTTTTTTTTTTTTTTTTTTTTTCTGTTAACAATTTGGTCCAGGATCCAGGTTGAAAGGCTTTCATCTCCTGACAGTAGGTCCCCCTGAGTCACAGGGATCTAGTCCCATTCACAGTGACTACTTTAGGCGTGTTCATGTAACCCAGTCCTGGACAATGAGAAGTACTGGGAAGGCTGGTGAGGCTTCTGGGAAATATCTTCTTTCCTGATTCCAAGAGAGAAATTCCAAAGGATGTGAAAGCTTTCTTCGTGTTTGGATTCAGGGGGGATGAGCTGTGGCAGTTGTGATCACGAGGTGACGAGAACTGCTAAAGGACAGAAAGAGCACCCGCCCTTGACAGAACTGTTGAGTTCCTAAGTGGAAGCCTGCCTACCTCTGGACTTCTCCTAAGTAAAAAATAAATGTCCTTATGTTTTTAAGTCTCGTTTGGTCAGGTTTTCTGTTATTGCAGCTGAAGGCATTTCTTTTGGGAGGAGACCATGCTCCGTGAATAATGTCACATTTCACATTTCTGCACAGTTAGGGCTTACTGAGAAAAGATTACTGGCAACCAGTGTTACAGGATGACTGCATGGGAAACATGCCTTGAAAATTAGAGAGAGCAAGTTTTTCCTGAGACAGATCAAGGCTTAACTCCTCTGGAGCCATTCACTCACACTCGAAGGGGGAAAAACCCAGGGCCTTTCTCTCTTCTATTCAGAGCGTAATTGTCTACATGCCTCGACAAAGTTTTCTCTCTTTACATACACGCACACACACACACACACACACACACACACAGACAAACACACATGGTTAAAGTAGATCATGTACCTACTTAAATGCATGCAAAATTCCATGTGTGCATTTTTCTTAGTGCAAAAGATCCAATAGTTTTCATCAGATTCTCAAAGGCATCAGTAATCAAAACAAAATCATAGAAAACAGAAAAACAAATCAATCACCACTGTTCTAAAAGCTACCAGAGTGTGAATCTTTTGAGGAAAAAAAATATGGTCTTAAATGTCTTCATATCTTTAGGGCCTATCACAGTGTCTGACAAATAGTAAATGCACAATAAAAGTTGGAAAATTAAATGAACAGATAAATGACTTGTTTTGTCCTTCATCCATGCTCTAGGCCTACTGCTTTGTGTGGACAAAACAAGTATATGGCTTTTAAACATAAATCCATAAACCACACAGTCAAAGAAACAGATGTATACAAGACAAAATTATATTTATTAGTATTAAATTCTCATAATGTTCTGTACTAGAAACACATATGGGGGCTATGTGTTTAAGAATCCACCTGTCAGTGCAGGGGACATGGGTTTGAGCCCTGGTCTGGGAAGATCCCACATGCCGCGGAGCAAAGAAGCCCGTGCGCCACAACTACTGATCCTGCGCTCTAGAGCCTGCGAGACACAACTACTGAGCCCGCATGCCGCAACTACTGAAGCCTGCACACCTAGAGCCCATGCTTTGCAGCAAGAGAAGCCACCGCAATGAGAAGCCTGCGAACCGCAAAGAAGAGTAGCCCCTGCTCGCCCCAACTAGAGAAAGCCTGTGCACAGCAACAAAGACCCAACACAGCCCAAAATAAATAAAGAAATAAATAAATTTATTTTAAAAAAAACATATGATTGTTGGGGGAGACAAGAACTACAAATGGAGAGAGAGGAGAGACCAATGTGAGCTAGCCGTCTGCCTGACATATGGGCTTATTCACATTCCACGTTCCTTTTGCATTTAGGCATCTTGAGTTTTAAGAATTTTAATTTGTCGTTTTAGCAATGAGAAGCTGGAGTAAAACCCCAAGACATAAACATGCTTAAAATTTTTGCACTATATGAATTCTGGGTAAAATATGATTATTTTTCTCTAATTCATTATGTCGTTTAGCTAATTCAACAGCTTCCATTCCACAGAATGTGATTTTCTCTTTTCAAAGCCTAAGATGCAGGGTACTTTAGAATATATGTTATCCAATGATGCACAGCATGAAGATTTTTAAACTCTTCCTGTAACACACTCCTTTCAAGTAGGCTTTTTATTTGGCTGTTGGGTGACAATGGGTATTATGGGTTGAATTATATGCCCCCCCAAAATATGTCCAAAGTACCTATGAATGTTACCTTATTTGAAATAGGGTCTTTGAAAATACCATCAAGATGAGGTTCTTATGGTGGGCCCTAACTCAATGTGACTGTTGTCCCTTTAAGAAGAGAAGAGACACAGAGAAACACACAGGGGAAATACCACGTGATGACAGAGGCAGCTTTTGGGCCTATGCCTCTATAAGCCATGGGACGTCAAGGATTGCCGGCAACACCAGAAGCTAAGAGGAAGGCATGGAACAGAATATATCTCTGGTGGTTAAGATCCTGCTAGTACAATGCTAACTTCTACTTGTCAGTGTATGAAGCCATTGGCACCTTGATGGGAGAAGATGGATTGAAGGAGATCAAATCACAGAATGCAGAAGCAGCTGAGAAGACTATACTTTTGCCATACAACTGCTATTTAATGTACTCGACAGGCTTCCTTTGTGATTTATCCCCAAGAATACTGTTTAGATAAAAATGAGCTTTCTCTGGAGCTCGGAATCCAACAAGGGCAGAAAGGCTGCCCTCATTCACTGGAATCATAACTGCCCTCAGTTTGGGACAGGGCACCTTGGACATACCTCTGGGAAGCAAGGAAGGCACGAGACATTCCCTTACACCAGATAAACTTTCATTAAGTTCAAGCAGAGCCTGACCTGTAGCAATTTACAAGCTGTTATCAGCTTGAAAATGTTTCCACTGCTTTTGACGGGGGTGGGGTGACATGACAATCTCTCCCCAGCTGCCCAATTTTCCATTTCTAATTTGTGCTTCAAGGCTGCGCCTCAAACATTCTCCAAGTATTTTCTTGAAATTTGGGCTTTTATTTGTTCTTGGGCTTTTATTTGTTCTACCTCTTTCCCCAAAGTGTTGTTGGGGAAAGAGGTAGAACAACATAGGTATTTTCAAGCATTTCCATTACTGCATATGAGTAACCACGGAGGTGAGACCTAATGGTGCGATTTCTCCAAACATCTCATAAAAGAAAACACCGTGTTCTTGTCTTCAACAGCTTCTTTAAAATGTA
Source organism: Platanista minor (assembly GCA_004363435.1). NCBI lineage: Eukaryota > Metazoa > Chordata > Mammalia > Artiodactyla > Platanistidae > Platanista > Platanista minor. The sequence goes on along the minus strand of RJWK010022847.1, from coordinate 16,143 downwards.
CATCATTAACACAATATTTGGCTGGGGAGAGTGAAATTCAAAAGGTACGTACTGAGGGGCTGATGCATTCATAGCTTTGTTCTTAATGCTGGGGCAAAGTGATAAATGAAACAAGCTTGTGAAGCTTATGCTCTAGGAAGAGGAGGAAACAGAGGATAAACAACCAAATAATAGCAATAATAATACTTCTAATAAAAAACAACCAGATAGTGATGAGCATCACATATAAAGTTAAAATAATGAAGTGATGAGGTGTGATTACAATATTATAAAGATCATTCTGGTTTTGATATGAAGACATAGGACAAATTTTTTAACTTTCGGGGGGAAAGTTAAAAAATTTAAAATTTGACTAAGACTTGAAACAATTTATACCAAAAAACCTAATTTTAGACAACCTAACAAATATTACTTTTAAAAACAGAGTTAGAGACATTCCTATAAATGGGTTATTTTTCCTATCCCTCCCTCCAGGGTTAACGAAGGTCATCTCGGTCCACGTGGAGTTGTCCTACAAAGCTATGTACTGCTGCCCTCCCACCCCTCCCCTGCCTTCCTGTCCTCCCTCTATACAATCAAGTGCATACTGTAGATCTATAAGAATACAAAATGCCTAGGAAAAGCTTTAATAGGAAATGTGCAGATTTTAAGTTAATAACAACGATAACGGCTAGAGCAACACACAAAGATTTGCTGAACAGCAATAGATGACATATATGATAATAGATCATATTCCTGAATCGAAATGCAATTTTGTAAAGATTTTATTCTTCTGAAAAATATTTCATACTTGTAATATAATTTTTACTAAATCTCAATAGTATTATTTTGGAAGCTGGGTAAAATGAGTAGTGAGGGCAGAATGAAAATCAGGGTATTCAAAACAACTTCGGGGAAACTTTCAAGAGGTCAGTCCAGAGCTTTTCTAAGAAGTTGTACTAAACAATGAAGAAGAAATTATGTTAAAGTCAAACCCCACATATCATTCATTAAATGTTAATGATGTACATTTTAAAGAAGCTGTTGAAGAAAAGAACATGCTGTTTTCTTTTATGAGATGTTTGGAGAACTCGCACCATTAGGTCTCACCTCCATGGTTACTCATATGCAGTAATGGAAATGCTTGAAAATACCTATGTTGTTCTACCTCTTTCCCCAACAACATTTTATTGTTTTCTTTCCAAGAACAAATAAAAGCTCAAATTTCAAGAAAATACTTGGAGAATGTTTGAGGCGCGGCCTTGAAGCACAAATTAGAAGTGGAAAATTGGGCAGCTGGGGAGAGATTGTCATGTCACCCCACCCCCATCAAAAGCAGAGGAAACATTTTCAAGCTGATAACAGCTTGTAAATTGCTACAGGTCAGGCTCTGCTTGAACTTAATGAAAGTTTATCTGGTGTAAGGGAATGTCTGGTGCTTTCCTTGCTTCCCAAACTGAGGGCAGTTATGATTCCAACGAATGAGGGCAGCCCTTTCTGCCCTTGTTGGATTCCAGAGCTCTAGAGAAAGCTCATTTTTATCTAAACAGTATTCTTGGGGATAAATCACAAAGGAAGCCTGTCGAGTACATTAAATAGCAGTTGTATGGCAAAAGTATAGTCTTCTCAGCTGCTTCTGTATTCTGTGATTTGATCTCCTTCAATCCATCTTCTCCTATCAAGGTGCCAATGGCTTCATACACCGACAAACAGAAGTTAGCATTGTACTAGCAGGATCTTAACCACCAGAGATATATTCTGTTCCATGCCTTCCTCTTAGCTTCTGGTGTTGCCAGCAATCCTTGACGTTCCATGGCTTATAGGGAGGTCGATCTGATCTACCTACCTATCTATCTGTCTATCTTCCAAAGTAACTATCCAGACATAATTAGAATTCATGCTATTTCCTAAGTATTAAAACAGTGGACCAATTGCTCAAGCTGTAGAAAAGACCTCCTGATCAAATAATTTGCTAGAATAAAACTGGGTGCTAGTGAAATTCAATACTGGCTTGCCTTCCAGTAGGCTTAGCATCTTCAGTATGATTTACTGAGAATACAAAAAAGTTCATTCATTTGGACTTAACTTCTATTTGTTGCTCAGGCCCTGTAAGACTTGCTATGTGTATTTCCTTAGAAAATGTTAACCCTGAGTTATCCCTTCTGGAATATTTTGGTGTGAGAGAGAAATGTCAAGGTTAGAATTGTTCAGAGATTTGCTCTCTGTGGATATCTGGCCTGTAAATAATCAACCATCTCTAGCATCAACTTATAGCTCAAAAGATGAGATTTCTTTTGTTATGCTTACAAGCTCAACATAAATTTTATTTCTTTCATTTAACACTTAAATCTACATTTTCAGAGCATTTTAAGAATATAGTGTTAAATTTTGTCTATATTGATGCAATTCAACAAATGAATGCTTATTGTGAGCAAGCTAGGGATTCTAAGAAATATAAACAAAATATAATCCTTGCCCTCCAAGAGTCCGTAGCTTAGCTGATGATATAGATAAATAAATATAAGGCAGAATGCTAATGATGCTGATAAAGATCTACACAGTTTTCAAATTTCTTTACATATATTACTTCACTTGATCTGCACAAGAAACATTTGAGGGAGGCCAGGCAGACTGAATCATTCCTAGTTTAGAAGTGAGGAAATGAGAGTCAGAGCATTAAGGGGTATATCCACATTTATAATGGCAGTACCACTAGCGCTAAATTGCTGATTCTTTCCTTAGCACCATATTGACTAATTTCCATTCACTCCTCTCTCTGTGTTCTAACATTTTGTTGACATCTCTCATCTGATATTTCTCCTCTCTCAAACTCTTTGTTCTTGTGGATTTATACCCTTTTTATTCCTTCAGTGTCATTTTGGTGTAGCTGGGGGAGGCGGATATAAACCCATGGAACTTCTTTAAGAGTCAATGTGAAATGAAATTATTTCTAGCCATAAGCTCTGGGAAGGTCTTATAGGGGAGACCAAATTAGACCTGGGCTTTTAAAAATGAGTAAGATAGGGTGGGCCACTGAGCTGAAAGGGATACCCAAGAGACGGAGGAACATGGGATACTTTTAAACCTATATGATGAGCTACATTAACATTATAGAGCTCACAGCCTTTGATTTTTCAGAGGGTTGAAACTCAACAAGAGGTCCAGTTCTGGAAACTGTACCAGTCCTTGTAAATCAAAAAAGCTTTCAAAACACAAAGACAATCAAGACCATTTTGTGAGAGACGTACTTTGAGCTTGCAGCTTGAGCAGATTTTCCAAGTAGGATTTATAAAGCTACATCTAGGAAGAGGGAATATGTATATACCACACATAGAAAAGCTCCACCAAAGCATCGTGGATGGAGGTGCTGAAGAGCAGTTCAGCCTCCAAGTTACTCCACTGACACCCGCCCTAGGCTGACATCCATCTTTAGGGGCAAAATGGGTGGACAAATGGAGTCAAATGGAGTTTATTCAACTGGGGGAAGAACTTGCCGGGCATCCACTCACACTCCACAGACTCGGTCCTATTTTACAGGGGTTAGAGTGTCTTTCTGAATGCAGAGTGTTGGGTTAGTAATCTGAACACACGCCTAAGAGACATGGAAAGGGACTGATTTGATACTGAAACCAGTGCTCAGACTAGGTTTTTTCTCTTTATCTGATAAAAAAATATTTAAATTAGAATAAACCTTACACTTAAGTTTATATGTCACCTTATTTTGCATTCTAGAGTAACATATTTGAGTTCCTCAAAATCATTCCTGCATCCTCACTATTTCTGTAAAGTGAATTTTCAGATATAGCTGTGAGAGGCAGGTTAGTGTACCATCCGCCCCTTTAAAGGAGAGAATTTCACATTAGATGATTAAACATCTGCAGAAAAATGTTAAAATTCACAAGTTCATTTTCTTCTGTGAAAAAAAATATAGGCATGCATGTATGCATGTATGTGTGTATATGTATACATACATGTCCTACATTAGTGGTCGTCCAGTCAGACAGAGTTTTCAGAGCAGTACTGAATGGGGGGCAAGGTGCTACCCTCTCCAGAGAAGAATGCCAAACGGAAATGACAACTTTCTCATGAAGGGTCTGGTAGAGGGAAACGGCCCTACGGGGTCAGGGAGGTGCAGACACCTGTGCGAAGGCCCCGAGCCAAGAGCCCTGAAGACCCACGAGCTCTCTGAGGAGACCTGAGCTTCAGGGGCCTTTGGTGGTGGTGAGGAGAGCAGTGGAGGCAAGAGGAAATGAGGAAAGGACTTGTATGTAATGAGTTATTTTTTTATTCATGATAAAGAACATGAATTTTACCCCTTAAAGGCCCGGGGGGCAGGCCATACAATCATTTTAAGGGGAGTGACATCAATTCCTGTTTTAGAGTCACAACTGCAGGATCACTGTGATAACAGGCTGTTGCTGGGAGTCAGTTGAGAAGTTGCTCCACATTCTGGGTAAGGTGTGATGTGAATGTTAACTAAAGTTGTTGCAGGAGGAATGGATGCTGGGATACACATTTAAGAGCTAGTTAGCAGGTAGCACTGACGAGACCCTGTGACTCGATGTCATGGGAGAGGGAGTCTGGGATGACTTCAAGGGTTTCCATCTTTGACCGGCAGTGGATGGTGGTGACATTCACTGAAAAAAGAAACACAAGTCTTCCAGAGCTATGTGGCAGATTGAACAAATGTCTAAATCTCCTACTCCCTCAGGCTCCACTAAAATAACAACGAAGGAATGAAAAGGGAATAAATCCACAACCACAAAGAGTTTGAGAGAGGGGGAAAGATCAGATGAGAGCTGTCAATCAAACTGTAGAACACAGATGGAGAAGGGGAAGCCTGTTTATTAGCAGAGTAGAGAAAGCTACTGTGTACAGGAAGGAAAGCCAACAAAAACAAGCCTATTCATGCTACAGAACCTCAGGAAGGTCCAGCAATTGGAAACACCAGGTACCTGGGAAATTCGGAGTGAAGGAAGGGGCAAAATGAAAACAAGTGCTTGAAAATCTAATATAATGAGCAGTTAGATTATAGGATTCCAACCCCCCAGCCTATGAAGCCAGGCAACTGCCCCTCCCTACACAGCTTAAGACAGGTTTATTTTCCAGAGAAGTGGATGCAGAGGGGCTCTGGATTCAGACCACCTGGCACAGCTCAGAAGGGGATGAGTCCTCTTACATTCTGACATTTGGGTGTGCTCCCATTGTGTTCACTGATCTACAACCCTGAAGTGGAATCCAGCATTTAATAAGCCTCACTCCTGCACACACAGAGTTTCCATTAAGTTGTTTTTGTTTTTGTTTTTGTTTTTGTTTTTTCAGTACGCGGGCCTCTCACTATTGTGGTCTCTCCCACTGCGGCGGGGCACAGGCTCCGGACGCGCAAGGCTCAGCGGCCATGGCTCACGGGCCCAGCCGCTCCGCGGCATGTGGGATCTTCCCGGACCGGGGCACGAACCCGTCGTGCCCCCTGCATCGCCAGGCGGACTCTCAACCACTGCGCCACCAGGGAAGCCCCCATTAAGATTTTTTAATGCTTAAAAAAACAGAAAAGCAAAGGAGGATATCTGAAGATATCTGAAGAAAGCCTTCAATATGAAAGACAAGAGACCAAAAGAAACTGAACAGGAAACAGAGAAAACAATTTAGGGAAGAGTAGGAAACAAACACCTAAGGATGATCAATATCCTTGAATTGATAAGAGGATGCTTTAAAGAAAAAAACATTTAGAGGACAAAGAAGAGGTCTTAAACATTAAAATGGTAGTTGCAGAAAAATGTTAAAAATTTGGCAAACAAGTTTGGGAAAATCTCTCAGAAAGTGGAGCAAAGAGGGAAAGGAGTGGGAAATAGGGGACGGAACATGTAAAGGAAGAAAGGAAAAAGGCTTAATGTCCAACAAATGGCAATTCCAAAATGAGAAAATTTTTAAAATACAGAAGAGAAAGTTTTCAAGCATTAAATACAAAAACATTTTCCAGAACTGAAGGACATGAGTTTCCAGATTCAAAGAGCCCACTGTATAAACGGACCAGCACAACTGTTGACTACAAAAATGCATGACCTAAAATTTGAGAGGTATGTTTTTATTCGGCAGACACACTGAGGACTTAAGCCCAGGAGGCAGCCTCTCAGATCGCTCTGAGGGACGCTCCAAAGAGGTTAGGGAGGAGCCATGATATATAGGAGTTTTTGCAACAATGATCAGGTAGTCGGAACATCAAAAGATTACTGTTAAAGAGACTACAGACATCTCTACTTAATAAACTTAGCACTTTTCTATGTATTCAAGATGTGAGAGTCTGGGCTCACTGAAATCATTCCCTTGACACGCACCTTAGCTATCTCGGGCCAGTGTCCAGTTTTCTCCAGCTTGAATCCCCTCAGGGTGCACAGGAGGGCGGCTGCAGTGGCTGAGGGCCACAACATCCTTTGTTCACTGATGTGGCAGGTGACATTCTTTGTCCACTCAATGCATGAGGAAGGCTCAAAGAAGGCCAGCAGTTGTGAGCAAATGGAGAGGTCAAGAGCGCTCACAAAAAAGTTCAGACTTCAGCAACAAATCCTGAAAGCGTAAGAAGAATGCCTTCGGTGTTCTGTAGGAAAATAATTTCTTAGCTAGGTTTCCATAATCTCAGACAAACTATTGACTCAGCGTAGGGGAATGGAGCGCAAGTCAATAAAGAGGAGACATGGGATTCAGAGAAAAGTGGAGAGTACACAGGAAAGAGTGAAAGAGAATTCCCAGGAGGAGGGTGGTGAGAAGTCCCAAGATGATAGCTCGCTGAATGTCCTGACAGGCTCAGGAGGAGAAGCCTCCAGAATGCAGTCTCCACTTGAAAAATGGGAGAGAGACTGACACTTGATTTTTTCTTGACCATATTAAGAGATGTGCAATTCTATCAGAAAGCTTGGGGCTGGATTAATGATAAGTATATATAACATCAAGCAAACAAATACAAAACTAAGTCGATCACTAAATCCAAGATTAGCAAAGTAATTGTAAAAAAAAAAGGTAATTATAACACTCTACCTTGAACAATGTTTTCACATATTAGAAAGAGGAAGGGAGAGACTATATGTAAATGTGTGTGTGTGTGTGTGTGTGTGTGTGTGTGTGTACAGTATAAAAGTGGTAAACCTTCATTTTTCATAGTAAGAATTTAGTACATAGTAACTGAAAGAAATAAGAAATAGCTGTACAGTCATACTATGTGGAATCTTTTAAGATTCATCTTAGGATCGTTCACTGATTTTTAAAAAATTGCTAAAATTAGGATGGCTCTTAAATGACTGCCATCCAGGTGGCAATATCATTATGGTTGTCATTGCTTTCACGTGCTCATCAAAACCTAACGAACAGGTGACAGTAGCTTAGAAGAAAATCCCAAAGACAGGAGTCGATCACTCTTAAATGCTGCATCTTCAATGCTCTTGATTGTTCAGAGGATACTACTGCCTGGAAAAACATGGGACAACCATAATTCTGAGACAAAAAGGGACCTAGGTTCTGAAGTGTTAGAAACATCCTAATCTATCCATTTTGCTTTAAATTTTTTGATACATGTACAAGGGGGATCAATAGTGAAAAGTCACACAGAAGGCCAATAGGCATTTAAAAAATGCTCAACATCGCTGATTATTAGAGAAATGCAAATCAAAACTACAATGAGTATCACCTCACACCAGTCAGAATGGCCATCCTCAAAAAGTCTACAAATAATAAATGCTAGAGAGGGTGTGGAGAAAAGGGAACCAACCCTCCTACACTGTTGGTGGGAATGTAAATTGGTGCAGCCACTATGGAAAACAGTATAGAGATTCCTCAAAAAACTAAAAACAGAGCTACCATAAGATACAGGGATCTCACTCCTGGGCACATATCTGGAGGAAACCATTATTTGAAAAGATACATGCACCCCGATGATCACTGCAGCACTATTTACCAGAGCCAAGACAGGGAAACAACCTAAAGCCCACTGACAGATGAATGGATAAAGGTACGGTATATGTATACAATGGAATGTTAGTCATAAAAAAGAATGAAATATTGTCATTTGCAGTAACATGGATGGACCTAGAGATGATCATACTAAGTGAAGTAAGTCAGGCAGAGAAAGACAAATATCATACGATATCACTTATATGTGGAATCTAAAAAAATGCCACAAATGAAATTATTTACAAAACAGAAACAGACTCACAGACAGAGAAAACAAACTTATGGTTACCAAAGGGGAAGGGTGGGGAGGGATAAATTAGAAGGTTAGGATTAACATATACACACTACTAAATATAAAATAGATAACCAACAAGGACCTGCTGTATAACACAGGGAACTATACTTAATATCTTGTAATAATCTATAAAGGAAAAGAATCTGAAAATTATATATATCCACATATATGGATGGATATAAAACTGAAGCACTTTGCTGTACACCTGAAACTAACACAATATTGCAAATCAACTACACTTTAATTTAAAAAAATAGTGAAAATTGTCCCACAGATCTCTAAGAGCACTTTTGATAAGTATAAGATAAAAATTTGAGAACTTTCAAGCACTAAAGAACATCTTTCATAGTTAATTGACAGAATTTTAAATTTTTTTCTTGGTGGTAAATAAAATGATTTAGTTTTTAAATCAATGATATCATAGTAACTAATTGGTGAAACTGCAGAAGAGCCAAAAGTGATTCTATAAGAATAAGGGAAGTGGGTAGTTTGGAGATATTTAACACTTTAAACTACAAACAAGTATTTCTTTGATAAAACATTAATAATTAAGTAAACAGCACAGAAGAGAAAGGGTTTACAGTGGATGCAAAGTTGAGATGGGCCTGAGGTTTTTAGATATTTTGAAGTTTCCTTAAAAAAATGTATGCTTTGCCTTGTTCCACCAAAAAAAAAAAAAAAAAAAAAAAAAATCTGAAAAAACAGGGAGGGACCAGCTAGATCAAACATGGGGTCTTTTAGACCAAGTATGATTTTATTCTAAATATAAAAAGCAGCCCTCTGGAGCATTTTAAGGGGAGAGATAGAGGCTGATTTACAGCTTAAAACTACTGATATATTCAAATGGAAGTTTCAAGTCATGTTTTCAGGGCTAAAACAATGCATATACAGTTGCTACAGTGACTTTGGACTGGTTTTACAGCTTAGTTAAGCCCAGTGAATAACTGAGTACGGGAAATCTACTAAGGACTGTTAAGGACACGATGCAAAGATGGTAAATGTAACCGCAAGGCACAGAAACCTGAGAGCCTGACTGTGCGTGCGCAAGGCCGGCCTGGGCTTCACCCAAAACGTGAGGCTGAAACTCGTTTCTAGTATTAGAAATAAATCACCACCAAAATGGCTTAAAACAATACCCATCGTGTAATCAAGTTCTGTGGCTCTGCTCCTTCTCTGCTGGGGGCCCCAATGGCCGAAATCAAGGCATTTCTTTTTGGAGGCTCTGGGGAGGATTCCATCTTCAAGCTCCGTTGAAGCTGTAAGCAGATTTCAGTTCTGTGGCTGTAGGACCTCGGTCCCTGTTTCCTTCTGGCTGTGGGTCGTTCTCAGCTTCAAGGGGCACGTGCATCCCCAGATCGGTCCCCTCAAAGCCAGCAGAGGAGTCCTGAGCATGTCTGGTGCTTCTGTCCTGACTGACCTCCCATCCTGTCCCTTCTCCTCCCTGCTTCCTCGTTGCAGCATCACTCTTGCTCCAGGTGTAGAAAAGTCTCTGCTTTTAAGAGCTCAGTTAGATTGGGCCCACCTGGAAAATTCAGCATCTTCTTCCTCGTTAAAGACTGTAACCCCTACAGCAGTAGCTAGATGAGGGTCGGATTGAATAACCAGGGCACAGAATCCGGGGAGGAACCTCTTTACAATTCCGCCTACCACACTTAATATTTTTACTGATGGAGACATTATATGAAAAATTTAAAAAATAATAAAACCAACTCACCGAGGACCAAAGAGAGCTCTGTTAAACGACTCAACATCTACAACACTAAGAAACAAATCTGAGAGAAATGAATATTTTAAACAGAGCTACAAAAGGCTTGAGAACCAACCGCTTTGTCATGAAAACACCTGTGTTCACAGCCATGTGCACAAATGGGTGCCATCGTCAAATACTGGTTTCTCTTAAATCTAACTATACTGAAAAGAGTACAGTAATGTTTATTTAGAGGAGCAGCACCAGATTCTAATCGGGATTACATTCAGACTATATTTTTACTTATTCCTGGAATTTTAGATGTCTGCGACGTTGTTTAGGTATTGAATACAGACATTTAAACAGTTGATCTTCTTTCGCATGTGTATAAACACTAAGTTATTACATACCATATATATAAAAAATTGTACAGTAATGTCTCAGATACAATGAAAATGTCTAGTTTTAAAAAACCAAACCTATTTCGTGTGACTAACAGATGAGATTTTGACAGCTGGCAAAAAAATCAAATGACATTTACAGAATTTCAAACAAAATCTTCACTTAGTATCACTTTCCCTTCCCCCACCCATAATCAGTCTCCAAATGTCAAGTGGCAGCCAGGGCACTCTGTCATATTAGGAGGTGGATGATCTTGCTGGCCTTAGTATTTTCTCCTCCTCACCCCCTTGGCAATTAACAAGAGTTTCTTATTTACTTTTAGGGGAAGGAAGGCAGAGAGAGAGAGAGAGAGAGAGAGAGAGAGAGAGAGAGAGAGAGAGAGAGGAAGAACTGGGTGAAATTGTACATTTCTATAAGAGGCTATAAGGTCTGATTAGGTCCTCAGAAGGATGAAAATGGGAAAATAAATGTTTCTTGTAATGAGATAATAAGTGTCTATAGAGAAATGATTCTTTGACCACTGAGATGCATTTTGTGCTATTTTTTTTGTTTTGCCCCATTCCGGGCTGCCTTTCTGTTGTCCCTGTGCTGAACCCTCCCTGCCTCCCCCTACTTAAAAAAATAACGCCAAAACTCATTATTAAGGAAAATGAGACAGTGGTGGAAATTTGGAGAGATTAAAACTATTTTTATTGCTGTGAGTTCTAAAGACCTGTTTAGGAGAATATCCATGGGATAAACATGTTAACGTATTTATTATGTCATTATATTATATAATATGTATACTATATAATTGATATATTAGTATTGTTAATTATAATATAACAGATTAACATTAATAATATATATATAACATCTACATATTAATAGCTTATATTTCCCCCGAGCTTCATGGGACGTGAGAAAACTATCCTCAACTTGTGGAAGCGGGGTTTTGGGTTTTGGGTTTTCTACGGCTTCCAGCCTCAAATAGCGCTAACAAACCTACTCAGGTCTTGCCCAGCACTACCGCTGGCTTTCTTTTCTTTCTCTTCCTCTCTGCTGCCATCTTCCGAGCCCTCCTGTCTCTCCCTGGCTTCATGTACTGCCTTTGATACACTGTGGGTCTCTCTCGTGGCTTCTCGACTAGTCTAGACTTCCTTTCCTGCTTTACTGCCTTCAGCTGCCCCCTGACCCACAGCTCTGTGTGCTTCTTTGATTTGGTGGCCTTTGCAGCTTGGAGCAAAAGGTTCTCCATGTGGGAAAGCAATGTGACACACCAGGTTTGTCCCAGGCTCTCCCCACTAGGGGGAGGGGACTGGACTGATCTTACCCTTTTTCAACTCTAGACTAAAGCTGAACTTGAAAACGAGTGCATGAAGCGATGTCCCCAGTGATGTGCACACCTCTTTTTCAAGGCATTCTTTCTGTATTCGGAAATACTTTTAGCAGTTCAGGCAAATCAGGAAGATGCTGATGAGACTAAAATTCACTTGCATCATGAGCAGCCTTTACTTCCTCAAAACTTTAAAATATGTTCATGAAGATTTTAGAACAAATTATCTTAAAACCAGCATTTCTGTTTCAGGGGACACAGGAATGTGCCTGTTTCGAGAAGAAATGTTATTACAAACTTTAGTAGGGTAACTAAATGGTATTTATAATCTTTTTGTTTCTTCTGGCTATGTTTTTTTCATTGAGGGGTTTGAACAAATTAATAGGTCATACAATGGTTTTGAGGAATAAACATATTTTGCGTTTGGGATGGCATGGGCTGTTATGACTGAGTTTAAATCCTAGGAAGCCAGTGCAAGGACTGCCAAGAGAAAGGTATGACTTTCATATTTTTGTTAAATCTGTAGACTTTAGGCTCATTAACAAACACTTTGATTTACTCATAAGTGAATTGCAGCAAGGGAAAGACTGCAAGAAAGTGAAATCCTTAGGACTCCCCTAAACCTTCCCCAAATTTGCCCCTGGACCTGGTGGATGGTAAACCACAGAGGGCTTGCCCACATTTCGGCAGGGAATTATATATGGGCATAAGAGCTAACGTATATTCATGATAATTTGCTAAATAAACGTTACTTTGGTTTTACTACGCTTGTTCCAGCAAATTGCAACATATATTTTTTCCTATTAGTGTACGAAGCATTTTGTGTGGAACACTGTTTTATGTCCCATGCTTGTTAATTCTCTGAGCGCGGCTCCCGTTTTTCAGCCAGTGCTTTGAAAAAAGAAGTTATTTTGTTTGAGAATCCTTTTCCTCTCCTGACCTTATTACCCCAGGATGTGAACAACTGCAAGGAAAAATGCACAAAGGAAGTACTCTGTGCTTCCACCACAGACATCTTTGAATGCTACTGAGCCTCCTTCATGGTAAAAAAGCAAGTCCGGTAGTTTTGCTTGCCTAAATTTTTTTTGCAGCCTTTCCTTTACTCTATCACTTTCCCCTCCCCTCCAAAATCCTAAAAAAATTACATTAAAGGCTTAATTCTCAACTTTATGCCCAAATTTACCTACTAACTATACACAAATACCAGGTTAATTGTGCATAAAATTTAAATTCTATTGCACTGCCGCATAAAAATGCAAAATGCCTCAGTGGTGTAATATCTAGTGCTGAGCTCAGTTTAGTAAGGGCTGCCCCCAAACAGCTCGTACAGATGCAATTATCTCTCATGTACTCCAACTGCTTTCTTTCACAACATTTCTTTTACTATGCAAATGTGTAACTCTAATTTTAATCTGTAAGACCATCTAGAAGATTAAAACTTTGCTCATGTCTTACTTTCACTAAGTGTAATTAAAGATATTACATTTTTTTCATTTGAGGATGATTTCAGCCACTAGCAAGAGCCTTCATCTTTGTCTGCCTACAGGTCAAGGAACCACAGTGGGTGTCAAAGAGCTGCCATGATGACCCCATATTAATCTTCATTTCTGAGTAGTTCTGGTTAAGTGGAAGTGACAGCAAAATGAACCAAAGAGAAGAGCAGTTTCAGCAGAGGGCAGCAGGAGTTTTTTTTTTCCCTGGTGGAGAGAAAAAGTCCCAGCAGACTTCACTAGCATGGGAAATTTTGGTAAGCTTGTAAAGCAAAATGTTACAAAAGTTTACAAAGTTTACCAAAACTGTCTTCATTAAAAAAAAAAAAAGTTAACAAATTCTGGAAACACTGGAAGTGTGAAAGACTCGCTGGATTTTGAAGACTTAGTATGTAAAACAGAATGTAAAATATCTCCTTAATAATTTTTTATTGATTACATGTTGACATTATAATATTTTGGCTGTACTGGGCTACATAAAATATATAATTAAAACTAATTTCACCCTGCATGTGGCTACTAGGAGGTTAAAAATTATATAATTGACTTGTATTATATTTCTATCCATCCCAGTGGCTTTACACCCTTAACTATCACACTGACTGCCCACTGTCCTTAGATAGCATCTTCAACCCCATTCCCAGAGAAATGAATGAGTATAAGAAATCCTGAAAATTGCTCTAGATGAACTTTGGTAGTTTCTTTCACTGAACTGAATTATGTCTGTCGGGGGTGGGGGTCACATGGAATGCAAGAAGGACAGAATTCAGGGGTAAAAATCAAAGAAGCCACCACTACCATTGCTCACTGTGCAAATGGCATAATCAGGAGACTGTGAATTTCCGTTTTGCATTGGCCTTTCTGGGACAGGGTTACCTCTCCACTCTATGTCTATAATTTCGAAGTTCACGTAGATTATTGGTCAGGATAGTAACAAACAAACCCAATGTATGGACGACTAAAGAACCTAAATGGAATGAGAGTTTTTGTTACAATTCTTGCGTTAACGAATTAAAAAATAAAAGTACATTAGTTTGATTAAAACACAGTCAACCCTAAATACCTTTAAAAAAATCCTCAAGCTCTTCTCAGCAAGCACTGGGCTTGGAACAACATCTTTTTTCTTCCTCAGTACACATACCTCTCCCATTTCTCACAAGGATTCTCAACCAGGGAACGGTCATCTTGGAAGGCAGTGGGATGGGGACGGGTTATACAATTTGCATAACTATCTGGTGTGATTCTGATCAGATGCCTCCTCTCCATCTTTATATTCGGTGCTTCAAACTTTCATCTGAGTTTCTGGCTTCCGTTGACACTTGCCGTAGATGTCCCTGGCAGCCTGGGCCAAGGTGGAGAGCAAAGATGTGAAGGAGTCAGGGCATTTGCTACCTGACAGGTGACACTCCAGTTTGGTCCACGGGGAAGAAGCTTAAACCTAGGGATCTAGTGAACCTTGCTGACCACCCATAAATGAGAAAGGGTGTGAGCCAGGGAGAGAGAGGAAATGGTGTAAATGTTGGTGCCACTCATTTTTAGTATGTCACGGTGGCAAATTCATATACGATGCTCTGGTGTAGAAAACAGTGTAGCCCCTCGATGTCTTCAATATCTGATTTAATCTTCCTCTTAAGCAACTCCCTACCCTCCTACCCAGGGAGGATGTTTCACCACATCCATTTTGGTCTCTCAAGCTCTTCTGGTTTGACCGTCTCTCTCTGTTTAGAACAGACTCTTTAGGTACACAGTCGCCCTCAGAGACCCATCTCCTCTCTCCACCTTTCCAGGATGGCAGCTGGGGGCTCTGGGTGTGTGTCCTCATGGTGGCGGGGGGCGGGGGAAGCAGCCTTGGAGCGACATGGAGATGGGCTGCTCCCTGGCTCTGCATTGGTTCTGCAGCGATGGTCTCTCTTGCCTCCTGTGGTCACTGATTGCTCTGCTGGTCCTGGCGTCCAAATCATGTGAACACTGAATGTTCTCTTTGGTTAGTGCTCTGTGGTCCTCTGAGATCTGGCTGCAGTTCCCATGTAGTTCTGGTACTTGCTAGTCGGCCTGCAGCCTTTGGCTGTGGACTCAGTTTGCTCCGTAGCCAGCACCACGAGATCCCTGCTTGTCACTCCCCAGGGCACCTGGGGCTGTCCGGACATGCATTTCACAGCCCAAGGGGCCCCAGAGAGATTCTGGGAGCTAAACTCAGGCCCTCTCCACCTGACCCACTGCACTCCTGGTTTCCCTTTGATGCCGGCACTTGCAGGGAGTGGATCAAGAAGCCCTTTTTGTCATTCTCTCTTCACTCCAACGTGCCTTCCCCGCCACAGCGTCTGGCAAGTGATGGGCAGTCAGGAGCCAGTCCATCCCACCGTCCACTTGGGGCCTAAAGAGGTGCTACTTTCCTCTTCTGTATCTTATCTGATAAGAACCTCCTCTACATCACATCCTCCTCTGGGGTTATAGTAGCATTATGTCTTCAGGAAAGGTGATTTATGAGGAAGAGAAATAGAGTGAAGGGTAAGAAAGTACTGGACAAACAAAAGAAATTGGCCAACTAGATAGTTTTCCTGTTCCTTCCAAAATGAATTTTCAACATGACTTATTGTTTTGTTTAAGCACTGAATTCTCAGGATGCGATGTGTGACTCTGTGCTGACAGAATTTAAAAAGATGCAAACTGAAGTCAAACCTAAGCAACTTAGACATCGCCTGCCACTGCGACTCATCTGTGCTACTCACCTCCTTGGGCAAGTCTAGCGGAGCTGGCAATGCTCTTGTCATTTAGACTTTGCATATTTTTTAGCTGTTTATTCCACTTGCTGTAGCTATTTGCAATAGATATCATGAGCCCCACTTTGTCTCTAAAAATCACAGTATAAAAACGTATCTGGGCTCCCCAGGTGGCGCAGTGGTTGAGAGTCCGCCTGCCGATGCAGGGGACACAGGTTCGTGCCCCGGTCTGGGAGGATCCCACATGCCGCGGAGCGGCTGGGCCCGTGAGCCGTGGCCGCTGAGCCTGCGCGTCCGGAGCCTGTGCTCCGCAG
>RJWK010022846.1:0-29574 GCA_004363435.1 Platanista minor | reverse complement strand
TGATTATTGATATGTATGTTCCTATTCCCATTTTCTTAATTGTTTTGGGTTTGTTATTGTAGGTCTTTTCCTTCTCTTGTGTTTCTTGCCTAGAGAAGTTCCTTTAGCATTTGTTGTAAAGCTGGTTTGGTGGTGCTGAACTGTCTCAGCTTTTGCTTGTCTGTAAAGGTTTTAATTTCTCCATCAAATCTGAATGAGATCCTTGCTGGGTAATCTTGGTTGCAGGTTTTTCTCCTTCCTCACTTTAAATATGTACTGCCAGTCCCTTCTGGCTTGAAGAGTTTCTGCTGAAAGATCAGCTGCTAACCTTATGGGGATTCCCTTGTGTGTTATTTGTTGTTTTTCCCTTGCTGCTTTTAATATGTTTTCTTTGTATTTAATTTTTGGTAGTTTGATTAGTATGTGTCTTGGCGTGTTGCTCCTTGGATTTATCTTGTGTGGGACTCTCTGTGCTTCCTGGACTTGATTAACTATTTCCTTTCCCATATTAGGGAAGTTTTCAACTATAATCTCTTCAAATATTTTCTCAGTCCCTTTCTTTTACTCTTCTTCTTCTGGAACCCCTATAATTCGAATGTTGGTGTGTTTAATGTTGTCCCAGAGGTCTCTGAGACTGTCCTGAGTTCTTTTCATTCTTTTTTCTTTATTCTGCTCTGCAGTAGTTACTTCCACTATTTTATCTTCCAGGTTACTTATCCGTTCTTCTGCCTCAGTTATTCTGCTACTGATCCCATCTAGAGTATTTTTAATTTCAGTTATTGTGTTGTTCATTGTTGCTTGTTTCATCTTTAGTTCTTCTAGGTCCTTGTTACTTCTATTTCCAAGATTTTGGATCATGTTTACTATCATTATTCTGAATTCTTTTTCAGATAGACTGCCTATTTCCTCTTCATTTGTTAGGTCTGGTGGGTTTTTATCTTGCTCCTTCATCTGCTGTGTGTTTTTCTGTCTTCTCATTTTGCTTATCTTACTGCCTTTGGGGTCTCCTTTTTGCCAGCTGCAGGTTCGTAGTTCCCGTTGTTTTTGGTGTCTGTCCCCAGTGGCTAAAGTTGGTTCAGTGGGTTGTGTAGGCTTCCTGGTGGAGGGGACTAGTGCCTGTGTTCTGGTGGATGAGGCTGGATCCTGGCTTTCTCGTGGGCATGTCCACATCTGGTGGTGTGTTTTGGGGTGTCTGTGGACTTCTTATGATTTTAGGCAGCCTCTCTGCTAATGGGTGGGGTTGTGTTCCTGTCTTGCTAGTTGTTTGGCATAGAGTGTCCAGCACTGTAGCTTGGTCGTTGAGTGAAGCTGGGTACTGGTGTTGAGATGGAGATCTCTGGGAGATTTTCAATGTTTGACATTATGTGGAGCTGGGAGGTCTCTTGTAGACCAGTGTCCTGAAGTTGGCTCTCCCACCTCAGAGGCACAGCACTGACTCCTGGCTGCAGCACCAAGAGCCTTTCATCCACACGGCTCAGAATAAAAGGGAGAAAAAGTAGAAAGGAAGGAAGGAAGGAAGGAGGGAAGGAAGGTAAGGAAGAAAGGAAGAATGAAAGGAAGAAAGAAAGGATAAAATAGAATAATGTTAGATAAAATAAGGTTATTAAAATAAAAAAATAGTTAAGAGAGAAAAATTTTTTCAGTTAAAAAAAAATCAAAAAAAATAAAAAACGGACAGATAGAACCCTAGGACAAATGGTGAAAGCAAAGCTATACAGACAAAATCTCACACAGAAGAATACACATACCCACTCATAAAAAGAGGAAAAGGGGAAAAAAATAATAAATCTTGCTCTCAAAGTCCACCTCCTCAATTTGGGATAATTCGTTGTCTATTCATGTAGTCCACACATGTAAGGTACATCAAGTTGTTTGTGGGGATTTAATCCTCTGCTCCTGGGGCTGCTGAGAGAGATTTCCCTTTCTCTTCTTTTTTCCGCACAGCTCCCGGGGCTCAGCTCTGGATCTGGCCCCGCCTCTGCATGTAGGTCCCGGAGGGCGTCTGTTCTTTGCTCAGACAGGAAGGGGTTAAAGGAGCCGCTGACTTGGGGGCTCTGGCTCACGCAGGCCAGGGGGAGGGAGGGGCACGGAGTGCGGGGCGAGCCTGCGGCGGCAGAGGCCGGCGGGACGTTGCATCAGCCTGAGGTTCGCTGTGCGTTCTCCCGGGAATCTCCCGGGAAAGTTGTTACTGGATCCCGGGACCTTGGCGTTGGCGGGCTGCACAGGCTCCAGGAGGGGAGGTGTGGAGAGTGACCTGTGCTCGCACACAGGCCTCTTGGTGGCGGCAGCAGCAGCCCTAGGCGTCCCATGCCCGTCTCTGGGGTCCGCATTGTTAGCTGCGGCTCGCACCCGTGTCTGGAGCTTCTTTAAGCACCGCTCTTAATCCCCTCTCCTCGCGCACCAGGAAACAAAGAGGGAAGAAAAAGTCCTTTGCCTCTTCTGCAGGTCCAGACTTTTTCCCGGACTCTCTGCCGGCTAGCCGTGGTGCACTAACCCCCTGCAGGCCATGTTCACGCCGCCAACCCCAGTCCTCTCCCTGCGCTCCGACCGAAGCCCCCGCCTCAGCTCCCAGCCCCGCCCGCCCCGGCGCTGGAGCAGACAAGCCTCTCGCTGGTGAGTGCCGGTCGGCGCCGATCCTTCGTGAGGGAATCTCTCCGCTTTGCCCTTCGCGCCACTGTTGCTGTGCTCTCCTCCGCGGCTCCGAAGCTTCCCCCCTCTGCCACCTGCAGTCTCCGCCCGCGAAGGGGCTTCTCAGTGTGTGGAAACCTTTCCTGCTTCACAGCTCCCTCCCACTGGTGCTGGTCCCGTCCCTATCCTTCTGTCTCTGTTTTTTCTTTTTTTGTTTGCCCTACCCAGGTACGTGGGGAGTTTCTTGCCTTTTGGCAGGTCTGAGGTCTTCTGCCCGTGTTCAGTAGGTGTTCTGTAGGAGTTGTTCCACGTGTACATGTATTTCTGGTGTATCTGTGGGGAGGAAGGTAATCTCCGCATCTTACTCTTCCGCCATCTTCTCAGGAGGTAATTTTCAAGTCCTTTTCTACTGTTAAGGAAAAGGCATCTGCAGTAATAATGACATTTTGTCTAAATAAGCATGTTATGCTATCATTCCACCTTCTCACCAGACCAACCAAGTGAACTCAGAAGACCTTAATAAAATAGTGACATTACTTCCCAACTCATGATCACCTTTGTTGTAAGGCAACCTCTTGTTGTGATAGAAAAGGACCCAGGAGAGTGAGAAACACATACCTGAGGGCCTTCTTGGCTCACAGCCTCTGCAGGGAGAAAACAAACAATGATAAATCACCACAGCTCAGGAAGATTCTAGAATCAGAATCTTTGAGTTAAAATTATCCTCAGAGACCATCTATTATAACTGTCTTGTTTTATGGATGAAGAACTGAGGCCCAGAGAAGGGAAGCAAACTGCTTCAGGACACACAGCTTGTTAACTACACAGCTGAGCTAGAGGCCAGGTTAAAAATGACCAGTACAAAGCTCTTTTCACTACATTTGCTATTTATGATTTATGTGGCTTTTATATAATCATGTTAACTTTAATGTTTACCTTAAAACTAGGCTATACCTTAAGAAAGGTAGGCAAAAATATATGCCAAAGAGGAATATATTTAACCAGAAATAAGTTGAAAATTCCAAAATCTTGAAGCCATTCGATTAAAGAATAATCAAGACAATTGGGCAACAAAATGCTTGTATAATAAAAAAATACAAAATAATTTGGAGAGCACTGAAAAAAAATCATATAATTTACCACCATTCTCACTAACAGTATCTACCATATACTGAGGGATTTCTATATCGCAAGCACTGAATTAAATCTTATGTTAAGTCATACTAATAATATTATTTTAAAGATAAGGAAACTGAAATCTGGGGCAAATAACTTGTCTAAGAACATACACCTTGTAAATGACAGAGCCAGGAATCAAACCCAGGTCTTAGATTCTACAGCCAATGTACTTAACCATAAACTTTTATTGAAAGAAGTCTCAGAGCAAATGAGGTTCACACTCTATTTTTTTTTTTTTTTTTTTTTTTTCCTGTACGCGGGCCTCTCACTGTCGTGGCCTCTCCCGTTGCGGAGGACAGGCTCCGGATGCACAGGCTCAGCAGCTGTGGCTCACGGGCCCAGCTGCTCCACGGCATGTGGGATCTTCCCGGACCGGGTCACGAACCCGTGTCCCCTGCATCGGCAGGCGGACTCTCAACCACTGCACCACCAGGGAAGCCCAACACTCTAATATGATGAAGAGTAGCCAGAGAAAGGGAGTAAGTTGTTCAGTATTAAAGAAAAAGATAGTAGCATGATGAAGATTAGAGGTCAGATATTAGGATCCTAGTCCTGGGCTCTTTCACTCGCGTGCTCTCTCTCTTTCTCTCTCTCTGTCTCTCTCTAATTATCTTTTTACTTTGCTTACCTAGAGGGTAATTAAGAATGCCTCAGCTCTCAGTAAATGGAAACATCTCAAGAACTTTCTGGTAGTTGAAGCTCTTTAGATAAGAATTTCTTGAAGGTGACTTTATATGAGAATTTCTAATTTCAATATAAGTTGTTACCTTGAAAAATGAAGCTTATTTGTAACCTTATGCTCTTAATTGTGGTTTGCTGAGGGCAACACAATTGTCCTGGAACTTCTAGATTAGACATTTGGGGCCCATTTGGCCTAGGACAGACCATCTCATCCTATGAGTTATAACATTGTTTTTGCAATTAGGTGACACTATCTCTTGCATAGTATTATAGTGGTAATTAAGCTGCTAATTCTGTAAGTAAAAGTTTCCTCTAAATTAATAGTGTGATGGGCAGTCACCATCATTAACCATCCTTATCATCATCATCATCATCATCATCATCATCATCATCATCATCATAAACAATAACGTCACATCATGACTGCTGACAATGACCAGTCTGGTCCAGAATTCCATTTTGTATATACATAGTACTCACCAGCAAAGATGAACAAATAGGTCACACTGACCAAAAGCAGAAGGGTGGCTGATGACTTCATGGTCAATGATATCTGCCGGGTCTGCAGGGAATGTGTCAATAGAGTTCACCACTGTGGATGTTCTACAGGCTGTATTTATAAGTAGCTCCATGTGCATGCTTCTAAGTACCTATACATTTGGCAGCCAGCTGGATTCTCCACCCTGATTGTGTAATCTATTTCCCCAGCTATTAGAGACATCAGAAACCAAAGAAGCTTATTTCATGCCATTTTCAAATAGTCAGGAACAATCGTCCAAAATGTTGTTTAGGCAGAATGAAATGAATTATATGTAATACACTCAGAACTTGCTCTCATCAGCCTTTGGCAATAATTGTGATCAAGTTGTTTTCTAACAATTTGCATATTTGAATCTGCCCCCATCAGAGCCTTGGGACCAGTCTGTACAGTTTGTGCACAATATTAATAAAGTTTGTTGTCACAACTACTAGAAAAATAAAAACGCTAATGTGAGGGATTTCAAGGTCAAGGAATTTATTAGAATGACTGAGAGAGCATACTCCTAATGGTCATTAAATTAAAAACCCTTGATATTCCCCATGAATGTGAATTAGGGGGCTATTTTCTTCAGCCCCTTGCTTTTAGGCAACACATGCATGATGGTTCCTATTTGGCATTTTTATTTTAACAAGTATTTCACAGATGGATTTTAGTCATTGGGCATAAATCCCATCCACACTTCTTTCTCTCTCTCAAATACACCAGGTACTTTTCACCTTTTGGTTCTTGTTCTTATTGTTTCCTCTGCCTGGAAAACTCCTGGACAAGAAACTTGAATAGCTAGTTTCTGTTTTTTTAGAAAAATCAGTTCAAATAGTACCTGCTCAGTGAAGATTTCCCTGTCAATTCAAAATACCTCCACCCCATCTCAGATCAGTGTGCTTTACTGCTTCCATAATACCAAAGACAATCAAAAATTATCTTTCTTATTTGCTTGTATATTTTCCCACTACCAAATAAATACACACAATCATATAGACAAATGGAGGCACATACACACTAGGATATAAGTTCATGGATCTTTTTCCACTCCTGTGTCTCCATGCACAGACAGTGTCTTGCACATAGAAGTGTGTAGACATCCTTCTGATTTTACAAATGCTAACTAATAAAAATTCCTTCAGTCTAAAATAATAATTGAGCACCAATTATTCCAAGTATTACTAAATGCTGAAAATGAAATAAAGACAGATTCATGCAGCTTACATTCTTTATTCTTTTCTCAAATACTTGCTGGGTGGAACCTACTGATTCCAGCTACTTTATTTGATTCTGGAAATTTAAAGATGAGTAAGAGAATCTCACAGGCTAAAGGAGAAGAAAACAATCTGATTAAATTTACACACAAATGAGTAGGGGTGCATGGAAGAGAGCACATTCATTTGAGTAGGATGAAGGCATGGCAGAGAGGAGGTGGTCACAGCCAGACTTCACAGAGGATTTGGCCCTCAGAGCTATTAGAAAGTCGGAGACACATAGAGTGATAGCCAGTATTTCAAGAATAAGGAATACTATGGAAAAAAAGAAAACAACTAAGAGCTAAGGTATATGTATAGAAATGAAAGTAATGGTTAGACTCAAATGCAGGCCTTAAGATAATAGATTTCACAGGCTATTGCTAAGGATTGTCATATTTCGTGTACTTGGGGTCCATTAAGATGCCTGGATCTATGGGTTTCTTGTGTTCATCAAATTTAGAAATTGTGTAACTATTATTTCTTTAAATACATATTTTTATTCCCTCATCACCCTTCTCCCAAGCTGCATGAAGTTGTCCCACAACTTACTAATGCTCTCTTCAATACTTTTTTTCTGTTTTTTTTCCCTCTGTATTTTATTTTTGTTCATTCCAATGCTGTATCAAGTTTACTAATCTTTTCTTCTGCAGTAGCTAACCTACTGTTAATATCACATGGTGTATTTTCATTTTGCTTTTCTCAATACACTCTGGTTCTTTATATCTATATATCTATGTATCAATGTATATCTTCCATCTATTTATTTAACACATTCTATCTTTACCTTCTAGAACATAAGGGATAACTAATTTATTAATCTCATCTACCAATTACATCATTTGCGTTATTGCTGGATCTCTTTATATGATTGATATTTTTCCAGAAAATAGACTGACAAACTACTTATAGAACAGATGTACCAAGAGCACAGACAGAGTGATTGCTAATACAGATAGGGTTGATAGTGAGGACTAAGGTGCTCAAGGCCCCCAGTGAAGAGAGAACCTTTGAGCTAGAGGAGCAAAGACGGAAATTCATGAAAAAGAACGATTATTCCCTTTTGTCATCTTTTTGTTTTACTTTGTCTACTGGCCTACACATTTCTGTCAAACAGGGCTTCCCTTGTAGTGTGTTTCTGCAGTATTGCACTTCTCACCAAGGCAGCATGGTTCAACAGTTTCCTTCAAACCCGGCGTGTAAAGAACTTATTAGCAGGTAGATGCAAGTTTCTTCCCAGATTCTAGGGTCTAGGGAACAAAAAGCTTGGGTTCCTGAGAACGTTAGAAAAGAAATGGTACCCGGTGATATGTTTATGAGATTCTGCCGGTTTCACTTAGATAAAAGAGTATGAAGGTTTTCAGTAAGTCTCAGAAATTAACCTATAGTTGTGACATCTGTAGGAGGGACTCAGTGCCTCTTTAAAGACTCAGAAGAAAGTATTTAATTATGTCTGCTTAAACTGTCTATAAAACAGTTTCCAAAGCACTGCACATCTAACAAGATTATTACCACAAAATGAGTGAGATTTTATTGGATGAGCAAATAGTTTTCTGTGTAATGGCAACTTGAGGATGGTATTTATTAAGTCAAATTATTCCTATGAAAAATAAAATAATTCAGGTAAGTGCCATTGTTGCTCTGACCTGACAGTTGCGTGGTTCCCTTCTCCCACTACTGCTTCCCTTTCTCAGGAGATGATCTTACATACTTTTTCAGTACTGGATTATTAACTTTAGTCACCATACTGTACAATAGAGCTCCACCACTGATTCACCTTATAATTGAAAGTTTGTACCCTTTCTCCACCCACCAACCCTAGGCAACAACCATTCTTCTCTCTAGTTCTGTTAATTTGACCTTTTTAGATTCCACATGTGTAAATGAGATCATGCAATATTTATCTTTCTGTGTCTGGCTACTACAGTTAGCATGATGTTCTATAGGTTCATTCTTCTTGTCACAAATGGCAGGATTTTCTTCTTTAATTTTTTGGTGGAATAATATTCAATTGTATATATTGTTAAAGTAATTAACCAAGGAGGCCATTAGACTGAGGAGGCTCTAATGACTTAGTAGCTATGTAGTAAGCAAACCCAAACTAAGCTAGTCAGTGCACTCGAATCCAAAAAACAAAACTTAAGAACAGCTGATTACTAGCCACCAACTAGGCTTTCCCAAATAAGACAACCACTTAAGCTACAGCTAATCAAATAATTCTTTGCTTTACTTCCACATCTCTTTAAAGCCTTTCGCCTAGCTTGTCAGCAGAGCACTCCTAACCACTTTCAGTTTGGCACTGGCTGATTTGAATGGATGTTTGCCCAAATAAACTCTTGTAAATTTTAATGTGCCTCAGTTTATCTTTTAACAGTAGCTACCAAAATTTCTTTATCTATTCATCTGT
Organism: Platanista minor; assembly: GCA_004363435.1. Lineage (NCBI taxonomy): Eukaryota > Metazoa > Chordata > Mammalia > Artiodactyla > Platanistidae > Platanista > Platanista minor. Next base: position 20,924 of record RJWK010022846.1, on the reverse strand, counting down.
CGATGGCCACTTAAGTTGTTTCCATATCTTGGCTATTCTGAATAATACTGCAATGAACATGGGAGCACAGATATCTCTTGAGATCCAAATTCATTTCCTTAGGATATATACCCAGAAGTGGGGTGGCTGAACCACACGGTAGTTCTATTTTTAATTTTTTGAGGAATTTCCTTGCTGTTTTCCATAATGACTGTACCAATTTATAATCTCACCAACGGTGTACAAGAGTTTCCCTTTTTGCCAACACTTGTTCTGTTTTTTTAAGAAAACTTTTTATTTTATATTGGACTATAGTTGATTTACAACGTTGTGCTAGTTTCAGATGTACAGCAAAGTGATTCATTTATACATATACGTGTATCTGTTCTTTTTGAAATTCTTTTCCCATTTAGGTTATTGCAGAATATTGAGCAGAGTTCCCTGTGCTGTACAGTAGGTCCTTGTTGGTTGCCTATTTTAAATATAGTAGTGTGTATATGTCAATCCCAAACTCTCAATTTATCCCTCCCCCTCACCTTTCCCCTCTGGTAACCTTAAGTTTGTTTTTTTAAGGCTGTGAGTCTCTTTCCATTTTGTAAATAAGTTCATCTGTATCATTTTTGTCTTTAGATACTGCATATAAGTGGTATCATATGATATTTGTCATTCTCTGTCTGATTTACTTCACTTAGTATGATAATCTCCAGGTCCATCCATGTTGCTGCAAATGGCATTAATTCATTCTTTTTAATGGCTGGGTAGTACTCCATTGTATATATGTACCACATCTTTTTTTTTTTTTTTTTTTTTTGCGGTACGCGGGCCTCTCAGTGTTGTGGCCTCTCCCGTTGCGGAGCACAGGCTCCGGACGCGCAGGCTCAGCAGCCGTGGCTCACGGGCCCAGCCTCTCCGCGGCATGTGGGATCTTCCCGGACAGGGGCACAAACCCGTGTCCCCTGTGTCGGCAGGTAGACTCCCAACCACTGTGCCACCAGGGAAGCCCTGTACCACATCTTTATCCATTCATCTGTCAATGAACATTTAGGTGGTTTCCATGTTTTGGTTATTGTGATTTGCATTTCTCTAATAATTAGCAATATTGAGCATGTTTTCTTGTGCCTCTTGGCTATCTGTATGTCTTCTTTGAAGAAATGTCTATTTAGGTCTTCTGCCCATTTTTTGATTGGCTTTTTTGTTGGTTTTTTTTTAATATTGGGCTACATGAGCTGTTTCTAAATTTTGGAGATTAATCCTTGTTGGTCACATCATTTGCAAATATTTTCTCCCATTCTGTGGGTTGTCCTTTTGTTTTGCTTATGGTTTCCTTTGCTGTGCAAAAGATTTTGAGCTTAGTTAGGTCCCCTTTGTTTATTTTTGTTTTTATTTCCATTACTGCAGGAGATGGATCAAAAAGGATATTGCTGTGATTTATGTCAGAGTGTTGTTCCCTTTTGAATTTTTCATAACGGCCGTCCTAACCGTGTGAGATGATAGCTCACTGTGGTTTTGATTTGCATTTTTTAAGATGGTTAGTGATGTTGAGCACTTTTCATATACCTGCTGGACATTTGTATGTCTTCTTTGGAGAAATGTCTGTTCAGTTCCTCTACCCATTATTTAATCAGATTATTTTTTTTAGTTATACGACTTCCTTATATATTTTATTTTATTTTTTAATTTTTAAAAATAAATTTATTTATTTATTTTTGGCTGCATTGGGTCTTCGTTGCTGTGCACAGGCTTTCTCTAGTTGAGGCGAGCAGGGGCTACTCTTAGTTGCGGTGCACAGGCTTCTTGTTGCGGTGGCTTCTCTTGTTGCAGAGCAAGGGCTCTAGGCACGCAGGCCTCAGTAGTTGTGGCACGTGGGCTTCATTAGTTGTAGCTCCTGGGCTCTAGAGCGCAGGCTCAGTAGTTGTGGCTCATGGGCTTAGTTGTTCCGCAGCATGTGGGATCGTCCTGGACCAGGGCTCGAATCTGTGTCCCCTGCATTAGCAGGTGGATTCTTAACCACTGTGCTACCATGGAAGCCCTCCTTATATATTTTAGATATTAACCTCTTATCAGATATACAGTTTACAAATATTTTCTACCATTCTGTAGATTACCTTTTCCCTTTTTTTTTTAATAACATCTTTATTGGAGTATAATTGCTTTACAATGGTGTGTTAGTTTCTGCTTTATAACAAAGTGAATCAGTTATACATATATATATGTTCCCATATCTCTTCCCTCTTTCGTCTCCCTCCCTCCCACCCTCCCTATCCCACCCATCCAGGTGGTCACAAAGCACCGAGCTGATCTCCCTGTGCTATGCGGCTGCTTCCCACTAGCTAGCTATTTTACGTTTGGTAGTGTATATATGTCCCTGCCACTCTCTCACTTTGTCACAGCTTACCCTTCCCCCTCCCCATATCCTCAAGTCCATTCTCTAGTAGGTCTGTGTCTTTACTCCCATCTTAACCCTAGGTTCTTCATGACCTTTTTTTTTTTTTTCTTAGATACCATATATATGTGTTAGCATACGGTATTTGTTTTTCTCTTTCTGACTTATTTCACTCTGTATGACAGACTCTAAGTCCATCCACCTCACTACAAATATCTCAATTTCGTTTCTTTTTATGGCTGAGTAATATTCCTACCTTTTCACTTTTGTTAACTTTTTTTTTTTTTTACTGTGATATAGTCCTACTTGTTTAGTTTTGCTTTGGTTGCCTGTGCTTTTGGTGTCATATCCAAAATATCATTGTCAAGGCCAACATCAAGGAGATTTTTCCCTATTTTTGTTTTAGGAGTTTTAAAACTTTGGGTACTGTTTTTAAGTCTTTAATCCATGTCAACTTGATTTTTGTATATGGTATTAGATGAGTGTCCAATTTCATTCTTTTGCGTGTGGATATCCAGTTTTCCCAATACCATTTATTGAAGAGACTGTTCTTTACCATTGTGTATTCTTGGTGCCTTTGTTGAAGATTAGTTGATCATATACATGTGAGTTTATTTCTGGGTTCTCTATTCTGTTTCATTGGTCTATATGTATCCATTTTTATGCCAGTACCATACCACTTTGATTACTATAGCTTTATAATAAAATTTGAAATCTGGTAGTGTGGTGTCTATAGCTTTGTTCTTTCTCCAGATTGCTCTAACCCTTCAGGGTCTTTTGTGGTTCCATATGAATTTTAGGATTAATTTTTCTGTTTCTGTAAAAAATGCCATTGGAGTTTTTATAGAGAGTGCATCAAATCTGTAGAACAGTTTGGGTAGTATGGACATTTTAACAATATTAATTCTTCCAGTCCATGAACACAGGGTATCTTTCCACTTATTTGTGTCTTCTTCAATATCTTTCATTAAGGTTTTAACAAGAGATAAAGAAGGTCATTATTTAATGATAAAGGGGTCAGTTCATCAAGAGGATATAACAATTGTAAATATATATGCACCCAACATTGGAGCATCTAAATATATAAAGCAAATTTCAGCAGAACTGTAAGGAGAAATAGAGAGCAGTATAATAATAGTAGAGGACTTCAGTAACCTACTTTCAACAAAATATCATCCAGACAGAAAATCAATAAGAAACATTTGATTTGAACTACAGTGTACACCAGATGGACCTACGAGATGGACCAGATGAAACAGAACATTCCATCCAACAACAGCAGAATACAGATTCTTCTCAAGTGCACCAAGAACATTCTCCAGCATAGATCATATGTTAGGCCATACAAAAAGTCTTATTTAACAAACTTACAAAAACTGAAATCATATCAAATATCTTTTCCAGTCACAATAGTACTGAGCTGGAAATCAATAGGAGGAAAACTGGAAAACTCACAAATATGCGGAAATTAAACAACACATTCCCCAAAAACCAATGGGTCAAAGGAGAAATCAAAAGGGGGGAAAACTTGAGACACATGAAATTGGGAACACAGTATACCAAAACTTATGGAATTGTGCTTTCTTATGTTCATTCCTTTAGTATACACATCTTATCAAATCCAAAGGGTAGCTGTCGTGAGGTAAACTTAGCCTACAAGGACACATTTTTTTGTTAGTTTAGGTCTAAATCTTTTCAAACTAAAGAAGGAAAAATCTGTTCAGCTTATTTTCCCTTAAGTCGAACTGCAGAACTGTAATGAGCCAAAATTCTGTAAAGTCACAAATACCAGCACTGGGAAAGAAGAAAGGAAAGTTTGAGAGAGACAGGGAACATTTCACTAAATGCCTATTTTAGGGTTAGTAGCCCTTTTGAGCCAGGCCTTCTCACGCTAGAGCTGTAGGCCCGTCACAAAATTAACGTAATTGTTCACATATTAGGAATTATGGAAGATGTATGCCACCCTCTTTACATATTTGCTTAAGGCTTTGTTGAATTACGACTACTTCCATTTCTGATGTGTTCAAATATATACGATATAATCCCTCTAAGTTAACACTTATATCCAAGTCACTCAAATTACTATGATTACGTGAAAGGTAGTTTAGGAACATGGGGTTGGCATAACCATGTTGAGTAAATCCAGTTTCTGAAACACACTGACTATAGGATCATGGCCAAATCTGCTAAATTTTAATGTGATAATGTTTGTGGACTTATCATAGTGACCATGGGAAATAGTATATAGTTGGTTAACCTTAGTAGTGGTGAATTATTTCATTCTTTATCTTAGTTACTATTTTCTCTGGCCTTTTTTTCCCCTCTTGTTCCCCTTTTCATTTTAGAGTGTGTGTGTGTGAGTTGGTGTGCGTCCACTTCAAGAAACCTTTACATTGGCATAGAAAAACCCCCAGACAAGCCCCCTTCACTTAAGCTTAATCACTGACACACCATGTCATATTTGCAAGGAATTTCACTTCAAAAAACCAGTAAATGGAGAAGAGCTGAGAAGGACGTGACTTGGCAACAGTTGGTGTGGAAAAAAAATGCCTGAGGATAGTTAGTGGTTATAAGTTTATTATGACCCAGTTTTGACAAAGTTCCCATTGTCATCTGAAGGTATAATGATAGATATGGTGTTCAGATCAAATAAATTGGTTTTTTTTTTATGCTTTGAAGAGTAAGAACTATACTTGAAACATCGTGTTCCTTCCTGGATATCACAATAATGAGGAACATAAACAGAATTATCAGTATCTGCTCCTTTTGGCAGAGTTTGTGTGTTTTAAAAAATCATTAAAAAAACACTTTTAAGGCTTCCCTGGTGGCGCAGTGGTTGAGAGTCCGCCTGCCGATGCAGGGGACACGGGTTCGTGGCCCGGTCCGGGAAGATCCCACATGCCGCGGAGCGGCTGGGCCCGTGAGCCATGGCCGCTGAGCCTGCGCGTCTGGAGCCTGTGCTCCGCAACGGGACAGGCCACAACAGTGAGAGGCCAGAGGACCGCAAAAAAAAAAAAAAAAAAAATAATAATAATAATAATTTTACAATGAATCCCTATAAACCCACCTTCTAGATTGAGCCATTAGTATTTTACTACTCTTGTTTCATCCCATATTGATCCATTTATCTATTCATTAATCCATCTTTGATGCAGTTCAGAGTCAATTGCAGATATCAGTACCCTTCCCTCTGAGAACATCACTATGCATGTTATAGCTAAGACTACACTACATGTTTCACTACATGTTTACACCCTTTTCTTTTTTTTTTTTTTTTTTTGCGGTACGCGGGCCTCTCGCTGTTGTGGCCTCTCCCGTTGCGGAGCACAGGCTCCAGACGCGCAGGCTCAGCGGCCATGGCTCACGGGCCCAGCCGCTCCGCGGCATGTGGGATCTTCCTGGACCGGGGCACGAACCCGCGTCCCCTGCATCGGCAGGCAGACTCTCAACCACTGCGCCACCAGGGAAGCCCCACCCTTTTCTTTTGATGTAAATTCGCAAACTATGATATGCATAAATCTTTAGTGTACATTCACTGAGGTTTGACAAATGTATACATCCTTGAACCCAAACTCCTATATTTTGAGTTTTGATTTTTATTTATGACTTGCTTCTTCTTTCTAAGAAGCATATGATTGCTGGTCTTCTGTGGTTTGCTTTTTGTATGCTTCCCTTTCATACCCAAAGACAAGCTCAGAACTAGACAAGAGATAGTATTTTGCTCACTTACTCAATTATGGCACTGGAAATAAGCCTGCAAATAAATAGTAGTCTTAAGATGTAGATATGAGATTTGTATGAGGGAGAAAGGCAGGCAGAGTGACAGAAGGTGGCACAAGAGGCATTTCAGGCAGGAGAAGGCGAAGTGGTAGAAATGTAATTTTTGTGTGGACAGCTGACAGGAATTTGGCCTGGCTGGAGGTGAAAGTTCCAATAGGAGAAAGGAGGAATGAGCCACCTAGAGAGGTAGTACTTCCAAAAATGTGAAGTGATTCAGTTATCAAAATACAGCACTCTACATGTTGATGTTCGAGTAGCTAAATAACTTCAGGGAGTAGAAACTAAAGAGGAGAAAAGGGCTTAATTTCTCTAATGAGCAGGGAATTTAGTACACAGATAAAATTGACAGAAAAAAACCACCTCATGTGAATTTTAAAAAATGTTAAATGAACAGAAGATAGACATTTTAAAAACTATGTAAATACTGAGAAAAAGAGCAACAATGTCCTGACCAGTGCTTTATAAAGATAGTATAATGCTGAAATTGAGGACAGAATATAATAATAAAAGTAACTGATGTTTGAGTTCTTGTTACATATCAGAGACTAAGTGCTTACAGGCATCATTTTCTTAATTTTCACAGTACATTTAGGAGGTAAAGACTAGTATCCCCATTTTACAGATGAGTAAATCACAATACAAAGAAGTCTGATGACGTGTTCAAAAACACATACCTTATGTCAGAATCATGACTCTCATTCTGGTCAGTACAATTCAAAGATCCACCCTCTTAGAATCACCTTATCCTAATTATGTATTATGTGGTTATTTTTCTTCAGCAAGGGGAATAACCTTTAAGCATGGAAGAGTGCAAATGCCACACTTGACAGAGGAGAAGGTATTTATTTTCCCTAGCACAACCTAATCCACTCCCAGGCTCTTTACCTAAATATCAAATGCATCCCCCAGTTTGGTTAGGCCCTCTTCAATTATATACATAAAGGGTAACATCTATGTGCATAAAATATAATTGAGATTTTACAAACAGAAACATGATCTTAATATCTATAGTTAACACACTTTTATACATAAGAATAAAAGAAAAGATCTTAACAATGACTACAAAATCTTTCATGATGGGGGCTTATGCCTCTCTGACCTTATCAACTGTAATTTGCCCACACACTCAATCCTCTTCAATCACCATGGCTTCCTTGCTGAACCTTGAACAAATCAAGTGTGCTTCAGCCTTAAGGACTGTGTTCTAGCTTCTTCATTTGCTGTTCTACAAGTTTTTTGGCTAACTCCCTCATCTCCATGTCTTCCTGGTTAGGACTCTTCTAACCATCTGACTTAGAATTGCAATTGGCCTTAAGTATTACTATGTTATTATTATGGGGGTTTTTTTGTCTATTTCCCCTTCCTGGAATGTAAACTTCATTAAGATAGGGATTTTTTTTTTCCTTTCTCACCCCTGTCCATCACTGTATTCTAATCATGGAGAGCTTTGCACCTATTCATTATTCATTGAATATATATTCACTTCTTTCTAACTGTTAGACCCTTCAGTGTTGCTGGGAAACCAAATAAAGCAAGTCTTTATGTAATGTCTATTATGTAGTAATGTAATCCATCATTCCATAGAGATAAGAAAGTATGGTCCAGAGAGGATAAATGTTTTATTTTTATATAAAATACTCTTCCTGAGATTGGGAAGAACCTATAATTCATGATCTAAGACTTAAATGGTAGATAGTGTAAAATAATTATAAACATATGGTCATTTTGTTAAAAATCCTTCGTTATTCACATTGAAATTCCAAGAATAAGAGAGGGAGAAGGGATTTTCCTAAGATCCCACAGTGACTGCACGGTTGATTTTGATCAGAAAAACAGGTCTTTTTATCCAGGTTTACGCCAGGTCAGTATTCCATATTGTATCTGTATGTTTTCTTGATCACAGAGTAAAAACACAAAACGTACTTCTACAGAATTTACTTTATTGACAAGCGAATCAAGGGAAATATATATTGAACTCCCCAAGCTCAAGGTAGAGTAGAAGGTGTGTCTTTATAAATTGAAGGGATTCACTAGAGAAAAGAGCAGAGGCAAGGAAAGAAGGATGAGGGAGTTGGCAAGTTAGCAGAAAACGCTTGTTCTGATTCAGCATTCTCCATGGTGCTTTAGGTTGAGCTTCCCACCACTTTTCCTACAAAAAAGAAAGACAAATGTATGCTCAGTGCAATATCATTAGTATCCCTCACAGAGGTTGGAAAAAGGTGTAACTCTGTCATAGTCCATGTAATCATTTGCTTTACAGGTATCCATGTCTATGATTAGGCAGGGGTTATTTAAATGCACTCAGAGGTAACATCTGCCTAATTGCAGAAAAGCCTGAATCTTAACAAACTTCAGAGTTTTACTAGGGTTTAGACTTTTTGGTTGTAACTGTTCATTATCTGAGAATAAATATGTATACAACTAGAAAAGGTAAAAGTGACAGGAGATATAATGGCAAGGAGACTATACTGTCGTAGTTCTAACCTGATAGAAGATGTAAGAAGTTGAACCAAATATTCAGGCATTTGGCATTTTATAGCAGACATATATTCAGGCCTTCTCAGCAATATGGGACCATTAAATCAAATCTCACCTTACCCTACTGCACGTTTCCTGGGAAGATTTTGGTACTGATTTTTCAGATATGTTATATAGAAACATAGGCACACATGTACTATGCATTGATTCAATATTTATTTATATCATTCTATGTGCTTAGCCCTGTTATTATCGATAGGGATTTATATAATCCCTGTGCTTAGGAATTTTATGACTAAATTGAGGGAAATTAAGGCATTCATAGAAGAAACTCTAATACAAGAAAATGATGGCAGTGATAGAGGAAGTGAGGTAACTTTTATCTGGGTTAAACTTTTATCTGGGTTAAACACCCTTGCTTTTAGAGCAATCAGACCAAAAGATTGATTGACTGATTGAATAAATTTTTATTAATTATAAATTAATCAGGAATCTCACAGTCAGTTGGCTAAAATCTACAGCACCTGTTCTTTCTTATAAACATGTAAATTCAATAAATATTGGCCCTTGATAGGATCTTCCTAGTATACTATCTGTAAAGTTTGAAGGTCTGAATAATAAGGGATAATCCTCCCCTCTATTCTTTATTGAAAGGCTCTTTTCATCACACTGAAAGAGAAGAATGAATGGGACTTGGTGCCTTAGCAACATATAACTTGTGATAAAATAAAATGTCTGAAAGTGATTTGGATAAAGTAATATTTTTCTTGATAAATTTTCTCACAAGTTTTGCATGTTTTTGATTTTGATGAATTTTCAAACTTGACTGCACTTTTAAAAATTTCTTTCATCTTTTCCAAATTATTAATAATAACAACAAACATAACTGAATGAATATTATTGAAATTATAATTAGAAATAAAGGAAAAAATAAGAAACTGTGTCAAAATTCTTAAAGATGTATAAATTTTTAAAATAATTTTCCTGAGTCAAATTTAATAATAACAAAGTAAACTAACTGGTTATGTTTTCAAATAATTTAGATAATGTTTTTTGGTTTGTTTTTGACCCATATGTTTTTTAAAATTTTTAAATTGAAGTATAGTTGATATACAGTGTTGTGTTAATTACTGCTGTACAGCAAAGTGACTCAGTTATACGTATACATACATTCTTTTTCATATTCTTTTTAATTATGGTTTATCACAGGATATTGACTAGAGTTCCCCGTGCTATACAGTAGGACCTTGTTGTTTATCCATTCTATATATACTAGTTTGCATGTGCTAATCCCAAACTCCCAATCCAAACCTCTCCCACCCCCTCCCCCTTGGCAACCACCAGTTTATTCTCTATGTCTCTGATTCTATTTCTGTTTCATAGATAGGTTCATTTGTGTCATAGACCCATATGTTTTCAACCCACTTGTCTGCATCTAATTTCTTCAGTTTCTATGGGTGGGTATGAGTAGAACTTTCTAGAATATCTCAAGGAAAGTGTCATAGTCTTATTCTGGAAGTTTGTGTTTGCAAGGAAGTTTTGGTGAGTATGAGACTTAGACCACTGCCTTACAGAAGGTACATTTATTGCCATATGTCCGGCCATCAGAACCACAATGGGGATTAGATTCTCGAGTGCAGTGGACCTTGGGGTCCTGGAACTCACCACAGTCAATCTAGCAAAGTAAACACACTTGACATTGATATTACTGCATTCTGTCTAAGGGACTGTCCCTCAGAACAGAAGCTTTGGGGCCGCCGTCTTGCGCGGGGCCAGAGTCGGAGCGCGCGCCTGCCCGCGGCCCCTGGAGCCTCCTCCCGCAGCGTCCTCGCCTGGCCTGGCCCCGGCCCGACCCTCGGCCCGGCCCGGCCTCCCCGCGGGGTCGTGCTGCCGCCCCAGGGACGATGAACGGAGGATAAGTGGTGCCCAAGGCAGACAGCGGTGCCTTCCTGCTGCTCTTCCTGTTGGTGCTCACGGTCACCGAGCCGCTGTGGCCAGAGCTGCGGTGCAACCCAGGCCAGTTTGCCTGTCGCAGCAGTGCCATCCAGTGCATCCCCCTCCCCTGGCAGTGTGACGTCTGGTGACCTGTGAATATGAGAGTGATGAAGCCAACTGTCCAGAAAGATGTGATCTTGTAAAAGAAGAGGATTAAGCAAGAAAGATGACCTGGGGTCCAAGAAACAGGGTCCCAGTGGGTAGCAAAGTGGACCCGAGGATCACAACCAAGCCGCAGCCCAGAGAGCCGCCCGTTCAGCATGGAGCTGGAAGAAGTGATCGGGGAGGCGCGTCCTTACCACGGGAAGGAGGCTGTGGATCCGAGGCCGGGGCGGGCTCGGGGCGGGCTCGAGGCGGCGACCGCACACACTTCCATGCCATGAACGTGGCACAGGCCTGTCCGCTTCAGCAGTTTCCTAGGGAAGTGCCCGACAGGGTGGCACCACTACGAGGGCACGGCTAGCTGCTACCGAGTCTACCTGAGTGGGGAGAACTACTGGGATGCCGCGCAAACCTGCCCCCGCGTGAACGGCTCCCTTGCCACCTTCTCCACTGACCAGGAGTTGCCCTTCGTCCTGACCCAGGAATGGGACCAGCCTGAGCGGAGCTTCGCGTGTCAGGACCAGCACAAGTTGTGGGTCGGCTACCAGTACGTCATCACTGGCCGGAACTGCTCCTTAGAAGGTCACTGGGAGGTGGCATTCAAAGGCTCCTCAGAGGTGCTCCTGCCCCCAGACCCCATCTTTGTGGCGGCCGCGTCAGAGGGTGACGGCGTGTTCTGTGCACCGCTGCAGTGCTTCCACTTGCCCACGCTCCGCCACCACGACCTGCACAGCTGGCATGCTGAGAGCTGCCACGACAAGTCCTCGTTTCTGTGTAAAAGAAGTCAGACGTGTGTCGACATCAAGGACAATGTTGTGGATGAAGGGTTGTACTTCACCCCCAAAGGGGACGACCCGTGCCTGAGCTGCACCTGGCACAGAGGGGAGCCCGAGACGTGCATAGCTGCCCTGTGCGAGCGGCCCCAGGGCTGCCAGCAGTACCGCAAGGACCCTAAGGAGTGCTGCAAGTTCATGTGTCTGGACCCAGGTGAGATGGCGAGCTTGGCCTTGCGTGGGGCTGCGTGTTCACATGGTAGCTGTGACCAAGGGCTGCAGGCCTGTCTCCTCTCCTGGTAACACTCAGAACTGGCTTCCGTCGTGGTCCCCGTTGGAGCTCTTCCTGTTTCTGAGTGTGGTGACATGGAAGGTGATGACAGTTTCTGTTGCTTGCCATTATCAGTCTTTACTGTTAGAATCTTTAAGAAAAAGATTAAATGTTACCCACAATTTTGACATAAAACTCCTCCCCACTCGGTGGTGACTCAACGGTGGACGCCAGGGGCCATGTGGTCTCTGGGTGACCCTCCTCCTTCCACTTCTGATAAAAGAGCAGCGGGTGGGACTGTCATTTCAGCCCTTAGCACAGCAACTCATGCAGCTGATTGTTCTCCACGCCTGTGAATTCACGACCTCAAGAGAAACGTAAATCAGAAGCATGAATTTCGGTGTGAGCGACACAGGCTTGTGGGCCCCACAGCGGACGTCTTGGGCAGGGCCCATGGAGGGAAGCTGGAGCCACATGTGAGGGCCACACACCGAGAGCCATCCTGCTCCCCAGGGCCATCAGGGGAAGCCAGACAGCGTCAGGCTGGCTGAGGCTTGGCGGGCCAGGTGCTCTGGCATGTATCCCAAACCCGTGTGGCTGGCTGTGGTGCATGCAGAGGCCATGTTTGCGAGGAGCCAGCAGGGGACATGGAGCTGGGGTGCGCTCAGGCCTCCCCATCCCACAGGGTAGATGGTACCTGCTACTGAAGGGCACGTGCCTGCAGAAATCTGACAAGCCAGTTGGGTGCCTGCCAGGTCTCCTGTGCACCAGCCACATCACTCCAGCCTCCAGCTTACTCACCTTCCACGGGAGTCAAATGCTGGCTTTCACAAGTCTCTTCACCGGGATTCCTGGTTCCATTTCTCAGGAGTTGACTTCTGCTGCCTTGACTCTCTGTCCAGGCTCTGTAAGAATGACCAAACATATATACAAGGGTGACTCATCTGTGGGCATGCATGGCCCGTGGAGCCCACCCAGCTCTGAGGACTTCTCAGCAGACCACGGCCTTCAGGGCATCTGGGCAGGATCAGAGCTGCCACAGGCCTCTCTCCAGTGCAGCCAGAACAGCCCAGTCAGGGCTTCACCCTGTCCCACACTGTGGCCTTGCTTCTGCAGCCTTCTGACTGCCTCCCAGGCCAAGCATCCTCTTCTGGGAACTGCCCACACTGCACCAAGGAAAGAGAAACCAGGAAAATATCTCCTTCAACAAGGCTAGGACGTCTGCTCTCACCATCATATTCGGGGTTGTATGGGAGGTCAAGGGCAATGTCAGAAAAGGCATCCAGACCAGAAGGGAAGAAATGAAATCATTTCTTGTTGTAGATGATGTGATTGTCTGCATAGAAAATCCCAGAGGATCTACAAGAATGTTACTAGAATTAATAAATGTGTTTAGTTTAGCAAGGTCTCCAGATACAAGGTCAATATGCAAAAATCCATTATGTTTATATATACTACCTGTAAAAAGTTGGAAATTGAAATTTTTAAGAAAAGTACCATTTATAGTAGCACCAAAAACCATGAAATACTTAGGTACAAATCTTACAAAATATGCACACCATCTGTATGCTACAAATCGTTAAGACACTGATGAAAGAAATCAAGGGCATAAATAAAAGGAAAGGTATACCACGTTCATGGATCAGAAGACTCAATATCACTAAGAGGTTAATTCTCCCCTAATTATCTATAGATTCTGTACAGTACCAACCAAAATTCCAGCAGAGTTTTTTTATAGACATTAACAAGCTGATTCTAAAATTTATGTGGAAAGGCAAAGGAATTAGAATAGCCAAACCAATTTTTAAAAAGAAGAAAGTTGGAGAATTCATGGCACCAGATATAAAACTTACTATATAGTCATAGTAATCAAAACAGTGTGATTTTTTAGCAAAGAATAGACACATAGATTAGTGGAACAGAACAGAGAGTCTAGAAATAGTCTACACTTATGTGGTCAACTGCTGTTTAACAGAGGTACAAAGACAATTCAATGAAGAAAGGATAGTCTTTCAACAAATGGAGCTGGAACAATTGGACATCCATAAGCAAAACAAAAAAATTAACCTTACACTACACGTCTTGCAAAATGGTCATACACCTATATAAAACTTTAAATTATAAAATTTCTAGAAGAAAAAAACCCAAAAAAACCCCAAAAAACAGAAGCTTTGGACAGCAAACTTAGAATTATCTATAGTATTGTATGTAGTTGTGACGTAAAGTTTCCTGAAACAGAAAATCACTTTCCCTTTCTAACTAGAATATATTAAACATAATTAAGACTTTTTAAGAAATAGGAAATACATGGCTATAATTTTTGTATTCAGGAGTAAGATAATGATGTAAGGCAGATGTTTACTTTTTACAGAGGAAGTAAGGCAAATGCTATAGGTATGACTTTTTGCTCCAACACTAAATTGTTCCAACTAAGAGTAGATTTTGGTCTTTAAATGGCATTTTTTTTTTAAACTGTATTAATGTAACTCCAATAGCACTCCTTCCGCATTGCTTTAAAGATCACTGCTAGGAGCTCCCAGATTTTATCTGTTAGCTTGTTAGTTTTCCCTGTGGCTGCTACATCTATTTATTAACTCTTGAAAACAAAATTCCAATGTCATTATGTTAATTTACTCTGTCCCAGAGTCTGTTTGTAGAATTTGAACTTTTGTGCCTACTACAATAACTGAGTAATGGCTACCCTAAACTGCTATGTTTTGAAGGATTCTGAGGTTGCATCAAGTCTGGGTGAGAACACACGCTATGACTGATTAATATCATCAAGGGCTCTATAGAAGGAATAATAGAGCTTACACTACTAATATATCCCCTCGGTTCTAGTGGTCTCTCAGAAGTAGTCTGAAGTTTTAAGATTCTTTTCAGTTCAGTGTCAGTTGAGTCAATATCTGGCATGCAAATAATATTTGAGCCATTTTATTCCAGGGTACAGGCAATATGCAGTAAGTAGAACTGAAGTCCTTCAGATGGCAGCTATGTTGAATGAAGTGACATTTAAACATGAATAGAGGGACCATACCTTACCCCATCACAGTTCCATTAAAATAATACTGACTTATGTTTATTAATTGCTTCATAATCCCCAAACTATTCTCATATGGATCAACTCAGTGGTCTCACAATAACCCTGAGATGCACACTGAACAATATTATACATATTAGCTAATATGTATAAATTTTTTTTAAATTTTATTTATTATTTAGTTTTGGCTGCATTGGGTCTTCATTGCTGCACACGGGCTTTCTCTAGTTGCAGCAAGTGGGGGCTACTCTTCGTTGCGGTGCACGGGCTTCTCATTGCGGTGGCTTCTCTTGTTGTAGAGCAAGGGCTCTAGGCGCGCAGGCCTCAGTAGTTGTTGCACATGGGCTCAGCAGTTGTGGCTTGTGGGCTCTAGAGCACAGGCTCAGTAGTTGTGACGCATGGGCCCAGTTGCTCCGCGGCAATGTGGGATCTTCCCAGACCAGGGCTCGAACCCATGTCCCCTGCATTGGCAGGCGGATTCCTAACCACTCTTCCACCAGGGAAACCCTAGCCAATATGTATAGTTGATCCTCAGGAAATTAAGTGGCTTACCAGTGCCATACAACCAGAAGCAGTGAGACCAGTGCTTGAACATACTCCTCATAGCTGACCCAGAATTTCCAACAGTATACTGTGGTTGATTTCTAACACATCCTCATAGAGAGAAATAAAGACCAACTGTCATGGTATACCCTTGACCATGCTTATAGTCAGGCCACGTAGGCTTTATTAAAATACCTTATTAGGGGACTGCATGGGCAGAGGTAAGAGGAACCATTTGTTTAAAGTATTAGCAAACCATTATATACTGATAAAGCCCTCTGAAGGTTTGCATGAGAAAATGCCCAGCAAAAGAGCTATACAACTGAGTTTAAAAATGTTATCACATATATCAGATTTAAGGTACCTGAGACTCTTAAATATACACTTTTTGTTGAAATTTGGCATCTTGTACTATTAAGATGGGGTAGTATGGTGCTAACCAGAGATTTTCTTAGCGCATGGTCAGATAGGAGATACCTAGGCTTCTTACAGTCCTACCTACAGGCCCACTCTCTCCTCTGCTCTTAAAGATAACTCCATCATCTCATACCACTTCCAGGAGAGTAATCTTTTCTTTAGGTCTCCAAACAGAAAGTAAAAGCTGGAAAATCTTTAGGATATTATAAACCATAGAATGTATTTTTTTCAAAAGCTAATGCACTTTGTATTTATGTCATTAATATACACATTTGCAATTGTGTGCTTGAGTCAAGAAAATTCTTTAAACCACAGAATCATCATAGATATTTTCCTTTATTTCACAAAGAGCTAATGGGCAATTATTGATACTATTTTGAAAACACAGTTCTGGGTGCTAGTGATACAAAGAGGAAGCGGTTATAAATCTCTCAATAAGCTCACCATCTTATCTGCATTAGGGAAACAGAGGGACAGGTAATTTCAGCACAATGTGTCGCAAATACTGTAGTGGGACAAATAGAGGCAACGTGGAAGGTGAGAAAAGGGCATCTCAGTCAGAGATATGTGTGTCTCTACAGGTTCTAGGTAAATATTTTCACGATAAACTTTTCTGTAAACATCTTTGCCACAAGCATTTTTGCCACAAACACTTTCACTGATAGCTAGTTGACCGTAAGGCAATTTTGCTGTAAAAGATAACATTACTAAAAATAAAAAGGGACATTAATGAGGATATAATGAAATTTATTTTT
This sequence comes from Platanista minor, assembly GCA_004363435.1. NCBI lineage: Eukaryota > Metazoa > Chordata > Mammalia > Artiodactyla > Platanistidae > Platanista > Platanista minor. Next base: position 4,408 of record RJWK010022846.1, on the reverse strand, counting down.
CACAGCAAAATTAAGAAGACTTTATTGCAAAATACAGCATGTTTGAATTCATTTAAAATGTGTGCAAATTCAGGGCCGTATTTCACAAATACCTAATTTAATTTTGTGGGTTGTACCTAAGCATTTGCCATCAGCGTCTTTAGTTCATAGTATTATATCTCTTTTTGCTTGATTCGTGTCCTCGTTTGGCATCGCACTGTTTCTTTTTTGCTAAAATTTCTGCCTTCATTAACAGAGGTATTGTTTTCCAAATACTAAGATGCACATTTGTAACTAAGCTTTGAATTGCCTTGTAAAAGCTTCTACACTGTTGTTTGTTCCTGGTATATTGTCAAGTAAGTATTATCACCATGTTTTCTATCAAGCCCGTATGTGTAGTTTTTATCATCCACTATTTTAAGACTGCCAGTGTGCTCCTCACCATCTAGACTGTTATGAGGGCTAAGATTTATGTAATATGAAAATTGGAGTACTGAATCAATGGATAAATGAAACCAAACTGTCTACTAGTGGAAACCGAACCATCAACCCGAACGATCAACCTGTTAGTTTATCTTTTACGGCAAAATTGCCTTACGGCTAATTAGTTACCCATGGCTAAAACACCCGGGGCAAAGATGTTTACGGCAAAGACGCTTATGGGGAAGATACCGGAGGTGGCCTCTCAGGGCAGGTAAGGAAAAGAAAAAAAAAAAAAGTCTCTTACATGAAGGAGACGCCTCCTTAAGCCACCTTCCCCTGGCAGCCGGCCCTGTCATCTTGTGATGCAGCGCCTTTTGTCCTTTAGAAAGCAGATATGGAAGTGGCAGTTGGGGAGGGTCTTCGCTTTAAGAATTTCTAGAACTCAGCTGCCTCCCCAGACCCACTTGCCGCTTCCACTGCCCCGTGGGAATGAGACTAGGAAAAGCAAAGGATTTCAACAAATAAAACCGACTCAACCAAACGGTTTATGAACAAACCTCCTTAACATAGATACAAACCTACATACCTGTAAATTGCAGTGGCCTTTCATGATCCCTGAAGTAAGCTCAGGAATCATATTATAGAACTTGTTCTGCCATTTGCCATTGGCTAGTTGTGTTATCTTGGACAAAGTACTCAATATCTGCGCCTCAATCTTCTTAACCAAAAAATTAAAACCCCAAAACCAGAAAACACAGCTGCCATGCCTCATTCCCAGGGTTTTTATAAGGATCAAATGTGGTCACCTGAGAGTTGTAGAAAGTCAGTGTGGAATATTTGAAATAGTCCTGGAGGAGGAGTGTAGAAAATAAGCTGCTCATTGTAGGCCTGCCCTAACTGTGTCTCTCATCACATTCTGAAAGGCTTTGTAACTCATAGCACATGCTAAGTACCGTCAGACTAGATAAACTCTAATGATGCTCCAGCTTTGATAACCCAAGATTTAGCTGTGACTTCTTCCGGTGGAGTAGCTTAAATAAAGCTTGGTCCGGTCTTCCCTGGTGGCGCAGTGGTTGAGAGTACGCCTGCCGATGATGCAGGGGACAGGGGTTCGTGCCCCGGTCCGGGAAGATCCCACATGCCCCGGAGCGGCTGGGCCCGTGAGCCATGGCCACTGAGCCTGCGCGTCCGGAGCCTGTGCTCTGCAACGGGAGAGACCACAGCAGTGAGAGGCCCGCGTACCACAAAAAGCAAAACAAAACAAAACAAAAAAATAAAGCTAGGTCCTTAGTTCTGCAGTTGGGTGGGAGCACAACAACTATTGGCCAAATGCTTGCTCCTTTATGTCTAAAGGATCCACTTCACTCACTGTGTGAAAATTTTTAGCTTGGTGACTGGGGGCAGAAAAGGACCGCTCTCTGAGAGCCCCAGAGGTTGGGGGAGGTTAAGAATGCCTTTGTAGAGCCAGCCAGAAATCCCTTTTGTGAGGCAAAGAGTGAGGCAGAGGAATATCAGAGTTGAGACTACAAAGAGCCCACATCTCTCAGAACCAAAAAGAAGTAGGCTGAGTTTGGAGTGTCGTGTCATTCCTCTGCTTAAATCTTCTCTTTTCTTTTGTATTTTTATTTTAGACTCCTTTAAATGGAATCCAAGCAATTGGCTTCTCAGTCCAAGTTGAAGCAGGTCTAGACAAAGGGTGACAATAGGGTTATCTTTTCTCCTTTAAAGTGTCCTCCATGTGTCATTTGGGAGACCCAGGAGAGCTGAAAGACAGCCCCTACCCCCCCACTTAAAATGCCCTAATACTCTGTAATTCTAGGAGATTATCCTGAAGATGGGATTAGACTAAGCTAAGTCTGAATTCTGTTTCTCCCACTTATTAGCTGCATTATTTTGTGCACTCAGTGTTCTGAGTTTAAATTTCTTCATCTTTAACAAGGGGCCGGTAATGCCTGTTTTCTAGGGTTGTTGTAATGATAAATCCTATGAAAACACTTTGTAAAATATCAAGTGTCATGTGTAAGATTACTATTATAAGCACTAATAATGTAAATTGTATCACGTTCTAGAATTTTTGAGCCCATTATTTCTTACCCTACTTTACTTAGCTTAAAACAGGTTTTAAAAAATTTTAGATTGGTGTTGAATTTAACAGGTGCCTCCATTTATTTCCTTAGACAGTCCAGCTTTCAGATACTACTTCCAGGCATTGCGTGCCAGTGTTTAGTATCAGCCTGACCTCTTATGGTTCTTCAAAGAACTGTGCCTTCTAAAATATTTTGGAATGCAGTGACATTTTTGTTACCCAAATTAGTCATCTTTGCTAACAGTGACTACAAAATCATTTAACTTGGGTGTGAAGTGAGTTTATATGGTCACTAAATCACCTAAAGAGTCAACATTATTGATAGTTTAGTCTAATATTTTAATTCTACAAATAAAGCCAAAGAAAATTTGCAGGCACACACACTTCCCTAGGATGTAGGACTTCATTTTTTCTTCCCTTTACTACCTATGTGGTTAAATCAACCCCTTTCTTTATTGTACCAGTTTTCCTAACCCCTCCCTGACTTGGCTTCTACTTTCCCGGTTTTCATGCTCCTTCCACACTACCAAAACTGGTCTAGAAAAGTGACATCTTTCAGGGTACATCCATTGGCTATTTATAAAATGTTCATGATTTCTTTATATGTGCTACTGTTGACCACTCCCATCTTTTCAAAATTCTTTCCTGATTTCTGTATATGTCAGTACTCCAGTTCTCCAGCTATTTCTTCTCTGTCCTTTTTATTGTCTTTTCTAGTTTCCTCCTGAGTATTCATGTTAATTTTCAAGAAAATTTTATACACTTGATTTTCTCTGAGAACATATGTTTTCCCAGATGATGCTAATGAGTCCTAGACCTTTTTTTCTTGAGTCTTCAGCAAAATCTCTAACTCCAACTTCTGTTCATCAGAAATGTACAAGACACCTTTAGTCAACAATCTGATTCATACTTAATATTCATTTATGACCAAAATATAACTCTTTATTTTTCCCTCCAAACTAGTTTTACATTCTAATTTTTCCATTTTTCATAACAGCACCGGTCTTCAGATTCCTCAGCCTACCCTCAGATTAAAACATCACCATTTCTGTCCCCTTGTAAGTGTTGTCTTTCATGTCTTTCTTTATCTTAAGCATCTTCACTAATTCCAAATTTACTACCTGTACCCACCCTCAACATTTCTGACCTGAGCCAATGCAGTCAATTCTGCTCTCTTTTCCTCCATTTCCTTCAAGTTTCAGAATTCCTTCAACATGTGGAGACAGGTTATCTTACTTGAAACTATTGTTTTAATTACTTCTTTGTTTAAGACATGAGGCTAGTGAACACTGTTGTGTATTTGTTAGACAATTATACTGCTCAAAGCACTTTCCCATGAACTGCACAATGGCTTTCTGTTGCTGGTTATAGATAGGTAGCATGGAGCCGTGGAAGCTCACTCAGTATGGAGTCAGGGGTCCTGAGTTTTTGACTGCATAGCTTTACTGTTGTTGGTAAACTTGACTCAGCAAGGTCCTCTTTCTGAGGCTTCAGTTTTCCTCTGTAGTTAAGTTGTAGAGGCTGGTTAACATCTTCAAATTGTATTTAGGTATTCTGTCAGTATATTAATTATAAGTGAATTCAAGCTAATTAGGAAAAATGAATAGCCCCAAACATATTCTAGTCATGGAGCATTGTTTTACTATTAAAATTTACCATATATTTATCATAAAATACAAATAAAACTGAACTTAGATATCCCCAAAATTATTGTAAAAGAAAATGGTTGCCGGGCTTCCCTGGTGGCGCAGTGGTTGAGAGTCCGCCTGCCGATGCAGGGGACACGGGTTCGTGCCCCGGTCCGGGAAGATCCCACATGCCACGGAGTGGCTGGGCCCGTGAGCCATGGCCGCTGAGCCTGCGTGTCCGGAGCCTGTGCTCCGCAACGGGAGAAGCCACAACAGTGAGAGGCCTGCGTAC
>RJWK010022845.1:0-29576 GCA_004363435.1 Platanista minor | reverse complement strand
AAAAAAAAAAAAAAAAAAAGGAACCAAGGTTCCTTGGAGAAATGTACTGATTTTAGGACTGGAGCAGGAAATATACAAGATGATCCTGGAGCATCTTGTAGTGCTAGAAAGTAAGAAAGTGCTCAAAACACACACACACATACACTCACGCACCCACCCATGGGACATGGCAAAGTGCCAAAGGGACGCAGGAGCTTACTGAAAGAGCTCCCCTGGCCGAAGCCAGAACAATTTGAGCAGTAAAATAAGTAGTACTGCGTTATAACCTAAAGTATAAAATATCCATGGGTCCATACTGATAAATAAATGATATAATAAAACGATATGAATAAAGGGGAGCAGGAGGGAATAAATTTACAGTAGAGAAACCTGAAAAACACTATCTCAACCAAATGATCAAGGTCAACCTGAACAGTGATAAGTCATGTTGATAGCATGTACCCTTCATCCTTGATATTACATGACGCAAATGTCACTTTATCTGTGTGCTTCCTCTCAAAACCCATAAACCCAGTCTAATCATGCAAAAAGCATCAAGCCAATTCTAATAGAGAACATTTTACAAAATATCTCACTAGGAATCCTCGAAACTGTTAAGGTTATCAAAAATAAAGTTTGAGAAGCCATCACCACCAAGAGGAGCCTAAGGAGACATGACAAATAAATGTAATGTGCTATCCTAGATGGCACCCTGGAAGAAAAAAGTGCATGAGGTAAAAATGAAGGAAACCTGAAATAACTATGAACTTTATTTAATAACAACATATCAGCATTGGTTAATTAATTGTAACGCAGATAACTATACTAGTGTGAGCTGTGAATAATAGGCAAAACTGTATGTGAAATATACAGGAACTCTGTTCTACTCAATTTTTCTGTAAGCCTAAAACTGTTCTAAAAAATAAAGTCTATTTTAAAGAACGGTTGTTACTAGAAAAAAAAGCTGCTAGAAACCAAACAAAATTAAATAGATGGTCTTTGATAGGTCAATATCTGAAAGCTACGAGCCAAGAAATATTAATAACTGACAATTAACACCAACGTAAGTGCCTATTAACATTTTACATGGCTTCAAAATTAAAAGGCTAGAACAACAAAATGAAGTAAACGACCATTTAATTCAGGTTAAATGACCTCAGTTGTTTATATGGATTGTATGGGAGATGATACACCAATTTCAAATCCTGTTTGGGTTTTGTCTGACACTCTACAGCTTCTGTAGTTTACTAGAAACTCCCAAACAAGAAGCAAATATCAAGGAAAGGACGCTTCTAAACACATAGCTAGGGTGTTTTGGTTGGCATGGTGACCCAGTCTTCCTCATTAAGCTAACATGGGGAAATCAAGCAGTTAGCAATTCCTTGTGTACCCATGGCAAGCTGCTTCCAGAGCTAACTATTAGAAACTGAAGTACCCAAAGAGTTCAATTACTGAAACTGCAAGGGGTGTGCCACAGCCCCTATCCCATTATACTAAAAGCTAGCCCCTGAATGCCAGCCTTCAGAGTAATCTTGTTTAGCTTAAAATAAGGGGTTTAACACTTCCCACCAGGCAGTGCGCTATGGTCAAATCAGGTTAGCCATGAAACAATCCAGCCTTTATGAAGAAAATATGTGAAGAAAATAGCCTTTGTGACCTAAGAAACAAAAAAAACTTTAAACCAAAGAAGACACCTCTCTATCAAAACACTTTTGGTTCTTATTAAGCTCCTTTGCCTATACTTTAAGATGACACCTAACAGGGGGAGAAATCAAAATAAAAGAGCTCAAAATTAATTGAATTTGGAAAAGGACCTCTTTTTCTATCCATTTCTCCTCAAATGGGCAACTGCAATGCAAATGCATTTCCTGCACCAATGGATTAAACAGCAACATTCTTTTAACTCTGTGTGGCTTTAGTGAGACAAACCAGCCATTATGAGATGCGTTCCAGTCTCATTAATGAGGTAAGCATGTGAGTCCAGCATTTTGGAAACATAAAGAGACAAATTATAATGAGACTTCACTCAGTGGGGTGGCCGAGAGACATCCATCTTCTCTCAAAGAGAATAGACAGCTATTTAATGAGTGTGGGAGTTTTCCTGTGAAGACACAAAAGACACCAATAAGAAAAGGAAGATTTTATATATATATATGTATATATATGTATATACATATATATAAAACATACATACCTAATACGTAGGTGTTTGTTAATAAGCATAAATTTAATGCTTAATGTCTTTACATGGAAATAAATGTGTTTCCATTCTATAATTTCACTTGTCTTCTGCTAAATATGAAGAGTAAATTCAATGTCAAAATGGATGAATGATTATTCACTTTCTCTCAGGGTTAAAAATGTAGCCTTTTATCTATATAATTCTCATGTGGATTTTGTCTATATTCGCAAAATACCCACTGATGTATACAATAACACTTTTTTTTGATTGGGAAACTGAGGTAGAGTAATTAGAGTCTTTGAAAGAAAATGTTCACTTGGGAAAACATCCATCAATTTTTAAAATTCGTCTCTCAATATCTGGTGATTACAACCATTCAGAAATTCCCAGACAACACTCTGGCACATATTTAGGCATTATAATTATTAGTCATTCAGAGCAGAATTAAACAGAACTGGAATTCTCAATAAAACACCTGAGTAGAACATCCTGGGTTTACTAAGCAAGGAGAACGGGGGTCATCACCTCTCTTCCCCTTTATCCTTGCCTAACTGAAAACAGAATAAACAAGGGCCCATGCCAGATTTTCAAGTGATCAGAGTAGGAAGGGAAGTTATGGTTACTAGAATCTACTATAGAAAAAAAAAAAAAAAAACCAACAACCCTCTACTTTCAAATCATTTTTGGGTGGACTATTTGGTTTGTTCCCTTGAATACAGGAAGAGATGTGAGGAGTAGCAAAGTAGTGATATCAGCGGTAACCTAAGCCTAGTTATTTGAAAATACCTTAAAAACAAAATTTGAGTCTAGGGATGGGTGATGTAAGATGAAAAATATAATTTGAGTTCTCATGAAAAGAACAGTCATGTCTCAATATCTATGCATCTTATTACTCTGAAAGTGAAGTTCTTCTGAAAAGTAAATAGTAAACCTAGATGGCAATACTTACTATAAATAAGTGGGATGTCTTTTCTAAGAGCACCAAGTAATATTTGTACCATCAAATAAGCATTTTTAAATGCATGCTTTTATTAGCTGAGATTAATCATCAAAAGGGTGACCCTCGATTATACTGACTTCATGAATAATAAACTAGTTGCATGTTTCATGTTATGCAGACACAGAAATGATTCATATAGCTGCCAAGTGGCCATGAGCCAGATGTTTGAGAACACACGAAAATACTAGCAAGTTTTCAGTTCAGATTCTGTTCTGATGGCCTCTCCAAGTGTGTCTTCTTGCCAGAAGCAACTTAGCAAAATGCAATTTTGGGAGCTCACTGGTGGTGGCTACCAATCTAAACAGAAGGAATTTTTTTTTTTTAATTTTTGCGGTACGCGGGCCTCTCACTGCTGTGGCCTCTCCCGTCGCGGAGCACAGGCTCCGGACGCGCGGGCTCAGTGGCCATGGCTCACGGGCCCAGCCGCTCGGCGGCATGTGGGATCTTCCCGGACCGGGGCACGAACCCGTGTCCCCTGCATCGGCAGGCAGACTCTCAACCACTGCGCCACCAGGGAAGCCCCAGAAGGAATTTTTGTGTAAATATTATCTACCTAATTTCTTTTTTTTCCCTCTTTTATTGTGAGATTTGAAATTAAATTTTAATTATATACTAACTTTTAAAGATTATATATGTGATCTAAGGTGTTTCAGAAAGTTCATAGGCAGCTTCACAAGAAGATTTTGAAAAGAAAGGAATTTGACAACTGTGAAAACCATGTAACTATTGCAGTATTTGTCTTCCACTTGAATAAGATTTCAATACAACTGAAAAGTTTGATCTTACTTCAAATTAGCTTAAAAAAAAGAATTCTGCATTTATTAAATACCTATTTTGAGGGCCATTAAAACTCTCCCCATTAATCTTCCTTTTGCTATCATTAAAATACTAGATTTCAAGTCTGGTTAAACTCTGGTATTTTTTTATTAAGATGTAGATCTTTGATTTTTAGCAATATCAATTTAAAAAAATTCTAGAGTTAAGATTTACTGCAAAAATCTCTCAATGAGTCTTCAAAACATATTTGGATAATTCTTTCAGCCCAACACAGCTCCAATTAGCACTAATCATTGCCATGCCCTAATTATTTAAAATTAAATAAATTGAACTTACACGTGCAAACATTTTGCAATTCACCCTGCATCCACTTCTCTTTTCAAGTTAACTCATAAGATTAGACAACTTGGTTTAATAGATTATTATCATTGGATTAGATCCAAAAAGCATTCGTCTTATGGGAATTCTGTCTTGCTTTAATAGTTGTGGTTTAGTGGATGCTCCTGAACTAAATTGTCAATCATTTTGATTGGCTCCTGGCCCCAAGAACCCTGCTGGGAGACAAGCAAGAAGCTCTTTTCCAGGTGTGTGACTGGTACCCAGTAAGTGTGGACGAAGCAAAGGTCAAGTGGAAAGGACGGGTTAAAATACCTGACTGGGCCGCTCCGGCTTCCAGTGCCATAATTAACATGCCCTTGTTCAAACCCGTTAGTTATCCCTGTCCCTGCATAATGTGACCAGTTAGGCACCTTCAATACAGCAACGAACCAGCAACACTTAGAAGTGTACAAACTCATGCAACCCATGCCACGGGCAAATCGAACATTAATAAAACCCACAGTGTATAGTAACACTGTGCTATAACTTTTGGTAGCCAGAAAATAATAAAAATTACAGGATATGCTTGAGTCTTTATTTAGCCTCTGTGACTCAAACACTCCCTTTTAAGGAGTATCAGGAAATTCCATTCTCGAACAGGTTCCATAACAACTCCTAAACTAAACACCCCAAAAATTTTACAATGAGGATCATATTTCTCAATAAATCCATTTTTCTTCTATTCTGGACCATCAAATTAACCCCCATTATCTTGTTCCTTCAATAATCTAAACAAATGCAGGCCATCTAAATGATATGCTAACGTGAGTACAAATTAAGCTCCATTCTATTTTTCCATGAGAGACCAGATATTATGAGGAAAGAAAGAATTGTGTGTAACTGCCTAATGAATTCAAACACCTGTTAAGTCATTTTATCCCTCCCAGATGAGGCCCCGGCATCTAGTGAAGAGAGCAGTGCCTAGAAAACAACATTCTATTTTGTCATTATATTTCACTATGAAATGCGGGGCAAAATCATTTATTAGTAGGAGTAACACTAATTATGAAGGTTTAGTAAACATTTTATATAATGTTTTTACATATATTATCTCAAGGGATTCTTTCTAAAACCTTGTTTGTAAACTTTGTGAATTTGTACTTTACGAAATGGTAGGTGGGGACTTCCCTGGTGGCGCAGTGGTTAAGAATCCGCCTGCCAATGCAGGGGACACGGGTTCGAGCCCTGGTCCAGGAAGATCCCACATGCCGCGGAGCAACTAATCCCGTGGGCCACAACTACTGAGCCTGCACTTCGGAGCCCACGTACCACAACTCCTGAAGCCTTGTGCTCCACAACAAGAGAAGCCATCGCAATGAGAATCCCGCGCACCACAATGAAGAGTACCCCCGCTCACCGCAACTACAGAAAGTCCACGCACAGCAAAAAAGATCCAACGCAGCCAAAAATAAATAAAAACATAATAATAATAAAAATTAAAAAAAAAAAGGGTAGGTGGAATTCAGACGAAATGGGTTGGTCAGAATCCCAGAGCTAATGGGTAGAAGAACTAGGACTCAAAGTTATGTCCTTTAAAAGTCCAGGGTGCTATGCCCTCCCCCTCCCCCAACCAAACCACACAGTTCCCACTCTTCAACCACAATCTCCAGTCCTTCACCAGCCAGGTTCCTTAACCTGCTCTCACGCTCTCCAACCTCCAGGTGTTATCCAACATAAAAGCCCATCACTTCCACAGGAGAGGCTCATAAAACCACAAATGGGTAAATGCTAGAAGAGGTCTAGAGATCAGAAATCTCTATTTGTAAAATCCCAGAACTCTGGAAATTATCTCCTCAATGTTTATTTTTGCGGTGAGGAAATGGATGTCCATAGAGTTTAAATGTGTTCCCCAAGGACAGAGAGCTATTTGGTTGAGGTCAGGACCACAAATTTCATCTGCCTTTGTGTTTGTGGCAAGGAACTTGATCCCTTTGTTTCTATATTTAATCACTACTCTGTAACAAGAAACTATAATGATTCAGGAATAATTATTAGATTTCAATATCATGGACCTAGTATTCAAAGCTGTCCAAAATTTGGCCCATCTTTACTACGTAAACTTCAAAATTCCCTAAGTAAAATATATATATATTTTAATAGATCTCTATTGGAGTATAACTGCTTCACAACACCATGTTACTTTCTGTTGCACAACAAAGCAAATCAGCCATATGCATACACATGTCCCCACATCCCCTCCCTCTTGAGCCTCCCTCCCATCCTCCCTATGCCACCCCTCTAGGTCATTGCAAAGCACCTAACCAATCTCCCTGTGTTATGCTGCTGCTTCCCACCAGCCAACTATTCTACATTCGGTAGTGTATATATGTCAATACTTCTCTCACTTTGCCCCAGCTTTGCCTTCCCACCCCATGTCATCAAGTCCATTCTCTATGTCTACCTCTTTATTCCTGCCCCACAACTAGGTTCATCACTACCATTTTTTTTTAGACTCCATATATATGTGTTAGCATATAGTATTTGTTTTTCTCTTTCTGACTTATTTCACTCTGTATGACAGACGCTAGGTCTATCCACCTCACTACAAATAACTCAATTTCGTTTCTTTTTATGGCTGAGTAATATTCCATTGTATATATGTGCCACATCTTCTTTATCCATTCATGTGTCAATGGACATTTAGGTTGGTTCCATGTCCTGGCTATTGTAAATAGTACTGCAGTGAACATTCTGGTGAATGTCTCTTTTTGAATTATGGTTTTCTCAGGGTATATGCCCAGTAGTGGGATTACCGGGTCTTATGGTAGTTCTATTTTTAGTTTTTTAAGCAACTTTCATACTGTTTTCCATAGTGGTTGTTATCAATTTACATTCCCACCAACAGTGCAGGAGGGTTCCCTTTTCTCCACACCCTTTCCAGCATTTATTGTTTCTGGCTTTTTTGATAATGGCCATTCTGAATGGCCTGGGGTGATAGCTCATTGTAGTTTTGATTTCCATTTCTCTAATAATAAGTGATGTTGAGCATCTTTTCATGTGCCTCTTGGCCATCTTTATGTCTTCCTTGGTGAAATGTCCATTTAGGTCTTCTGCCCATTTTTTAACTTGATTGTTTTTTTGATATTGATCTCCATGAGCTGTTTGTATATTTTTCAGATTAATCCTTTGTCTGTTGTTTCATTTGCAAATATTTTCTCCCATTCTGAGGGTTGTCTTTTCATCTTGTTTATGGTTTCCTTTGCTGTGCAAAAGCTTTTAAGTTTCATTAGGTCCCATCTGTTTATTTTTGTTTTTATTTCTGTTACTCTAGGAGGTGGGTCAAAAAAGATCCTGCTGTGGTTTATGTCAAAGAGTGTTTCTCCTATGTTTTCCTCTAAAAGTTTTATAGTGTCTGGTCTTACATGTAAGTCGTTAATCCATTTGGAGCTTATATTTGTGTATGGTGTTAGGGAGTGTTCTAATTTCATTCTTTTCCATGTAGCTGTCCAGTTTTCCCAGCACCACTTATTGAAGAGGCTGTCTTTTCTACATTGTATGTTCTTGCCTCCTTCGTCATAAATTAGGTACCCATATGTGCATGGGTTTGTCTCTGGGCATTCTATCCTGTAACATTGATCTATATTTCTGTTTTTGTGCCAGTACCATACTGTTTTGATTACTGTAGCTTTGTGGGATACTTTGAAGTCAGGGAGCCTGATTCCTCCAACACCGTTTTTCTTTCTCAAGATTGCTTTGGCTATTTGGGGTCTTTTGTGTTTCTAATCATACTAATTGTAAGATTTTTTGTTCTGATTCTGTGAAGAATGCCACTGGTAGCCTGATAGGGATTGCACTGAATCTGAATTGCTTTGGGTAGTATAGTCATTTTCACAATATTGGTTCTTCCAATCTAAGAACATGGTATATTTCTCCATCTGTTTACATCATCTTTGATTTCTGTCACCAGTGTTTTATAGTTTTCTGAGTACAAGGCTTTCGCCTCCTTAGGCAGGTTTATTCCTAGGTATTTTATTCTTTTTGTTGCAATGGTAAATAGGAGTGTTTCCTTAATTTCTCTTTCTGATTTTTCATTGTTGGTGTATAGGAATGCCAGAGATTAATGTGCATTAATTTTGTATCCTGCAACCATACCAAATTCATTGATTAGTTCTAGAAGTTTTCTGGTGGCATATTTAAGATTTTCTATGTATAGTATCATGTCACTGGCAAATAGTGACAGTTTTACTTCTTCTTTTCCAATTTGGATTCCTTTTATTTCTTTTTCTTCTCTGACTGCTGTGGCTAGGACTTCCAAAACTATGTTGAATAAGAGTGGCAAGAGTGGACATACTTGACTTGTTCCTCATCCTAGTGGAAATGATTTCAGTTTTTCACCACTGAGGATGATGCTTGCTGTAGGTTTGTCATATATGGACTTTATTATGTTGAGGTAGGTTCCCTCTCTGCCTATTTTCTGGAGAGTTTTTATCATAAATGGGTGTTGAATTTTCTCAAAAGCTTTTTCTGCATCTATTGAGATGATCATATGGTTTTTATTCCTTAATTTGTTAACGTGATGTATCACATTGATTTGATTTGCATATATTGAAGAATCCTTGCATCCCTGGGATATATCCCACTTGATCATGGTGTACGATCCTTTTAATGTGCTGTTGGATTCTGTTTGCTAGTATTTTGTTCAGGATTTTTGCATCTATATTCATCGGTGATTACTGGTCTATAATTTCTTTTTGTGATACTTTTTTCTGGTTTTTGTATCAGGGTGATGGTGGCTTTGTAAAATGAATTTGGGAGTGTTTCTCCCTCTGCAATTTTTTGGAAGAGTTTGAGAAGGACGGGTGTTAGCTCTTCTCTAAGTGTTTGATAGAATTCGCCTGTGAAGCCATCTGGTCCTGGACTTTTGTTTTTTGGAAGATTTTTAATTACGGTTTCAATTTCATAACTTGTGATAGGTCTGCTTATATTTTCTAATTCTTCTTGGTTCAGTCTTGGAAAATTGTACCTTTCCAAAAATGTGTCCATTTCTTCCAGGTTGTCCATTTTATTGGCATATAATTGTCTGTAGTAGTCTCTTATAATCCTTTGTATTTCTGCAGTGTCATTTGTGATTTCTCCTTTTTCATTTCTAATTTTATTGATGTGTCCTCTCCCTTTTTTTCTTGATGAGTCTAGCTAAGGGTTTATCAATTTTATCTCCTCAAAGAACCAGCTTTTAGTTTTATTTTTGCTATTGTTTTCTTCATTTCTATTTCATTTATTTCTGCTCTGATTTTATGATTTCTTTCTTTCCACTGACTCTGGGTTTTCTTTGTTCTTCTCTCTCTAGTTGTTTTAAGTGTAGGGTTAGATTGCTTATTTGAGATTTTTCTTGTTTCTTGAGGTGAGATGGAATTGTTATAAACTTCCCTCTTAGAAATGCTTTTGCTGCATCCCATAGGTTTTGGGTCATCGTGTTTTTGTTGTCATTTGTTTCTATGTAGTTTTTTATTTCTTCTTTGATTTCTTCAGTGATCTCTTGGATATTTAGTAGTGCACTGTTCAGCCTCCATGAATTTGTGATTTTTTACAGTTTTTTTTCCTGTAATTGATTTCCAGTCTCATAGCATTGTGGTCAGAAAAGATGCTTGATACTATTTCAAGTGTCTTAAATTTTTCGAGGCTTGATTTGTGACCCAAGATGTGATCCATCCTGGAGAATGTTCCATGTGCACTTGAGAAGAAAGTGTATTCTGTCACTTTTAGGTGGAATGTTCTATAAATATCAATTAGATCTACCTGGTTTCTTGTGTCATTTAAAGCCTGTGTTTCCTTATTTATTTTCTGTTTGGATGATTTGTCCATTGGTATAAGCAGGGTGTTAAACTCCCCTACTAGTATTGTGTCACTGTCGATTTCTCCTCTCATGGTTGTTAGCATTTTTGCCTTATGTATTGAGGTGCTCCTATATTGGGTGCGTAAACATTTATAATTGTTATATCTTCTTCTTGGATTGATCCTTTGATCATTACATAGTGTTCCTCCTTATCTCTTGTAACAGTCTTTATTTGAAAGTCTATTTTATCTGATATTAGTATTGCTACTCCAGCTTTCTTCTGACTTCCATTTGCATGGAATATCTTTTTCCATCCCTTCACTTTCAATCTATATGTGTTCCTAGGTCTGAAGTGGGTCTCTTGTAGACAGCATATATGTGAGTCTTGTTTTTCAATGCATTCAGCCAGTCTGTGTCTTCTGGTTGGGGCATTTAATCCATTTACATTCAAGGTTATTATCAATATGTATGCTCCTATTACCCTTTTCTTAATTGTTTTGTGTTTGTTTTTGTGGGTCTTTTTCTTCTCTTGTGTTTCCCGCTTAGAGAAGTTTCTTTGGCATTTTTTTAAACCTGGTCTGGTGGTGCTGAATTCTCTTAGCTTTTGTTTGTCTGAAAAGCTTTTGACTTCTCCATCGAATCTGAATGAGATACTTGCTGGGTAGAGGAATCTTGGTTGTAGGTTTTTCTCTTTCACCACTTTAAGTATATCCTGCCACTCCTTTCTGGACTGTAGAGTTTCCATGAAAAATCAGCTGATAACCTTATGGAGATTCCTTTGTATGTTATTTTTTGTTTTTCCCTTGCTGCTTTTAAAACTTTTTCTTTGAATTTAACTTTTGTTAGTTTGATTAATATGTGTCTTGCTGAGTTTTTCCTAGGGTTTATCCTGTATGGGACTCTCTGTGCTTCCTGGACTTGGGTGACTATTTCCTTTCCCATGTTAGGGAATTTTTCCACTATAATCTCTTCAAATATTTTCTCAGACCCTTTCTTTATCTCTTCTTCTCCTGGGACCCCTATAATTCGAATGTTGGTGCATTTAGTGTCATCCCAGAGGTCTCTGAGATTGTCTTCAATTCTCTTCATTCTTTTTTCTTTATTCTGCTCCTCGGCAGTTATTTCCACCATTTTGTCTTCCAGCTCACTTATTCGTTCTTCTGCCTCCATTATTCTGTTATTGATTCCTTCTAGTGTATTTTTCATTTCAGTTATTGTGTTGTTCATCTCTGTTTGTTTGTTCTTCAGTTCTTCTAGATCTTTGTTAAACATTTCTTGTATTTTCTCAATCTGTGCTTCCATTCTATTTCTGAGATTCTGGATCACCTTTACTATCATTACTCTGAATTCTTTTTCAGGTAGATTGCCTATTTCCTCTTCATTTATCTGGTCTTGTAGGTTTTTACCTTGCTCCTTCATCTGTGACATATTTTTTTTGCCATCTCAGTTTAATTTTTTTATTATTTTTTTAATGAGTGGGATTGTGTTCCTGTTTTACTAGTTGTTTGGCCTGAGGCTTCCAACACTGGAGTCTGTAGGCTATTGCGTAGAGCTGGGTCTTGGTGCTGAGATGAGGAATTCTGTGACACCTCACTCCAGTGAATATTCCCTAGGGTCTGAGGTTCTCTGTTAGTCCAGTGTTTCGGACTCAGAGATCCCATGGCAGGAGCTTCTGCCTGACCCTGGGCTCGCAAATCAATATCCCACGAGCTGCATGGGTGGCCAAAAAAAGAGAACAATAACAAAGTAAAAAATAAAATTAGACTAGGAAACTAACCAATATGTTAGAAAGAACATAAAAATAAAAATATAGATGAAACAACAACCGGAAGATACATCAGTAGCACAATAGTAAAAAAGAGGAATGAGGGAAAAAAAAAAAGCACAGCGGGGGGAGTGGGGGAGGCCTTGGCTGTGGAGTGAGGGGCCTAAGCAAGGGTGAGGTTTGGGTGGTGGACGGGGCCAATGCTCAGGACCCACAGGGCTGGAAAAGGCCCTGGGGCCTGTGGAGTTGGGGCTTAGCCTCAAGGAACAGAAGGGGCCCCGGCATGCCCCCCCGCCCCCAGTCTCAGAGGGCAGGGAACCTCACCTGGGAGCCCAGCAGGCTTCCTGGGCTCAAGTGGGCAAGACAAACGCCCTCCTCTCCTCTCCGGCTCCACCAGTCTGGTGTCTGGGAAAGCCCCTCCAGCCTGCCTCTCCTGATCTTCCTGGCATCCCTCCTATGCTCCCAGGACCGATGCAGCTGGGGGTTCAGGAAATAAGGGGACTTGGAAGGCAGGGGACCAGCCTGGGAGCTCAGCAGGCTCCCCGTGCCCAAGCTGGCGGGCAACAGCCCTTTGTTCCTCTCCCACTCCTCCCAGAGGGCCCCTCCTGCCTGTCCCTCCTGATCTCCCCGGCCTCCCTACTAAGCCCTCAAGGACCCATGTGGCCTGGACGGGGGTTTGGAGGGCAGGGGATCAGCCTGGGAGCTCAGCAGGCTCCCTGGGCCCAAATGGGCCAAGGCAATCGCCCTCTGCTCCTCTCCCACTCTTCCTGGAGAGTCCCTCCCACCTACCTCTCCTGATCTCCGCCCCCTTGGGGGCACTGATCTTGTCTGGCCTCCACTTACCCTCCCCTCTCAGTCCCCCTATGTCCTACCAGTTCACTCTGGGGTTCCTCTTGTCTCCTTGGGGGTCAGAGTCCCCCACCAGCGGCCGGCAGGTGCCCTAGTTGTGGGGAGACACTAACTCCGCGTCTTCCCACACCACCATCTTGACTCCTCCCTCCCTAAGTAATCCTGATATGTTTTTTTGCTTGTTCAAAACTTCAAAATTCCCCCAGGTATCGGTCTCATTAAACAAATTTTCATCCATCTACCTAATGTCTTAAATGTCTACACTATCTTAAATGTTCTCCGTCACCTCCAGTTTAAATTCCAGTTCTTCCACAAGATGTCCCTAACTTCTCCTGGCTACATTAATCCCTGACTTCTCAAAGTTCTCTAGTCTTACAAATTTGTACCATGTATGAAAGATATATTGTAAAGGTCAAGTCTAAGTTGTTAAGGCCCAAAGTGACACTAAGCATATATAATCTTAATGATTATCACACTCTTCAGAAATAAGTCTCACTGCTCCCACAGGAATACAAGCTCCTAGAGGACAGGGATTTGTCTGTTTTCTTCACTGAAGTAAACTATCTACAGCAACTGGACCAGCACCTAGCACAGGGCAGGCACTCAACACTAGATGGATGAATGGGCACGTGAGTGATTGAGTAAATGACTGATTGAATGAACAAAAGTTCAATGAACCAAGACAGCAGTCTAGAAGGGAGCTGCAGGACAGATATGAGCGCAGTATTAGATACACCAGAATCTTGATACAATGATCAAACTGTCCAATCTGATCTCTCTAGTCTACATACCTATAAAGGACAATACAGAGAGGGGACTCTTTACCCCAGGATTTTTTGAAGTCTACGTGGCTAGGTGATAATGCAGCTCCTCATTTCTTTAACTTACATATTTTATGTTGCTGTCCATAACTTCTTTAACAAATCGTTTATTGATCCTGGTGGGTACTATATTAACTCAGGAGTCAGAACAATGGTAAAGCATTTAAAGGTCCCGGTAGCTAATAAGGCCTGTCTTCCTTACTGTAGAAAAAAGTTCAAATGTTTTTTAAATATATTTGAAACATGAAGCCAGGTCAAGTTCCTAATCTTTAGGGCTCTTTTTAATCAATGAAGAATAGGAGAAGAATATAGTGTCTTAAAGAAAAGAAAAAAGGAGAGGGAGAGACAGAGAGAAGGAGGCAGGGAGAAAAGGAGTCAGGAAGACAAGACTTTTAATCATTAGATTTGTAAGTTCACCTGAACAAAATGACAAGTAATCAAATTACAAAAAAACCTCTGGGCATCCTCAGCTCTAAATGAAGAGCCTTAAAATATCCACTTCCCTTCCTGAGGTCTTCAGGAAGTGATCTGTAGTATTAGGAAGGCTTGTAAAAAAAGAATATAACACGGGACAAACATAAGGCATTATAGGTATGAAGGATGGATATTCTTGAACCAGCAATGTTAGTTCCTTCAAAAGGATGCTATTGTGAGAAACTTCTAGGTAACTGCATACCTCCCAGTGATGGGAGACTATGGTCCTAGGGAGGAAGCTATTTTTAATCTCATTTCTAAACATTCCTGTTGAAAATGCAGTCACTTCCTAGTTTAGTGTCATACATAGAGAATAACAAAATTTAGCAAATGATAAATATAAAAATGGACTAACATCTTTGCAATGTTAGATAATAGTATCAGAATATTCACATTTACTACTATTCTCTAATGAACTCTGACTTCTGAAAAAAATATTTAAAAAAATAACAGGAAAAACTATGCATATGTTCTTAGGGCACATACTTTAAAATTAGCCAGTTTGCAGAGAAGAGTAATCATCTTAAAACGGATAAAAATAAAACCAGCTCACATTAATGGAGCACTTAGTGTGTGCTAGGCATTCAGAGATTTCTACATAGTAACTCATTTAATCATCAAAAAAAAACCCTAGATTTGAGGTGTACTGAGACAAAAAGAGGTAGAATCAGAATGTCCAGGTCAGGGCACTATTAAAACAGCAAGCTTTATTTATTCATTCCCTCATGCAACCAGCTGCCTCATTAAGATAGGGACAAAAATATTACAAATCATCGCCAAAAAATCTGAAATAACTTTGAAAAGGGCCAAATGTAACGTTGCACTTAAAAAGAACAATTAAATGTTACTTATTAGAATGTATTTACAGAACATTCAGAACTGGAGATTTTGGCTTGATGAGTTTGAAAGAAAAGAAAAGAGATGCCAAATTCACATGGATCCTTACAGATTTAGTTATTTTGGATTTTTAAAATTCTCAACCAATACTTCTAATGATGTTTGATTGCCCCAAGTGCTCCTCATTCAGACAGAAGGAAATGGCCAGTTTTCTAAAAGACGGGATGAGAGAATTATAACACAGTAAATATAACATTGTCAAACTTTCCACTACCGCCAACTGAAGTATGTCACAGCCACCAACATCGATCACAAAGTTATTAAAAAAAAAAAATCACTGCCAAAGCAAATAACTTCTTATCTACTAGGGACGTAAACACAGTAAGACATACACCATCACTCCACTACCACCAGTAACAACACCAGCCAAGAAAAGAAGATTATGAAACCAGTATTTACTTCTCAATTTTCTTCCAGTGACAGCTCCCCTTCACGATAAAAGTGCTTGGCCTTTGTATTAAAAGCAATAAATAAATATTCTCAACATCTCTTTCTAAATAATTTGCCAAAAAAAAAAAAAATCAAGGAAGATGCAGAAAAAGAAAAATTCAAGTACCCTTATATTACAAGCTAAATTTCGACTGAAGATATATTTTTACAGCTGCTATGAACTTCTAGAGCTGGTTATTCTTGGAAACCACCTTCTGCTTACTTGGGCTTTCTTTAGGGGAGAATTGTTACCAAAGTTTACTTTGCATGATTATTTTGAATGAGTTTGGTATCCAGAGAATAGTCAGAGTGCTAAATTTGGACTTCAATTTACTTTCAAAATATAGGGTAAAGGAAAGCCCACTAACACAAGGCAGGATAGGAGATATCTGCTCCGTGAGCTCTCTGGTACTTGGATAAAACACAGAACAGGAAAAGAGAGGATTTGTCTTCTCAGGGTCACCTCAGGCAAACTTCACCACTCTAGATTTCCGCCACTATACAGGAAGAAGATAAATATCCTCTTGACAGAAGTATTAAAGATCCAGATAAAAATAAAAATGAATGTGAAATTCCTTTGTAAAATGCATGTGACTTGCAGGAAACTGAATGAATGATACTACTAGAAAGATATTATCCCAAAATTGGATAATAGTCTCTCTGGAGAGCCTGTATGATTTAACTCACATGGGTGTGTGTTATCAGCTAAGGTTCTAGATAAAGTCAGCAAACTAGAGCCTACTGGCCAAATCTAGTGCACACCTGTTTTTCAGATGAAGTTTGACTAAAACACAGAACATCCAGTTGTTTGCAGTAATCCAGCAGAGCTGAACTGTTGTCATGGAGTCCAAACGACGGAAAATATTTACTATCTGGCCCTTGACACTGAATGTTTGCTGACCTCTGAGACAGAGATTACAATATGGCAAGCTCTCAGTCTAGATCACTATTTGACACTTGACAATATTATTTCTTTTAGTTTTTTTGTTTTTTTTTTTTAATTTCCCTATAGAGAATAGCAAATTCAATTTGGTATTTCAAGAAAACATGCTCTTTTTCTTGCATGGAAAAAAGGATCAAAGCCAATTTCTAATTCCGCACCTAAAATGACAGTACTGCTCATGTGAAATGACATAAGGAAACAATTATGTGCACTAGAATAGGGAATTAAGAACTAGAAAGTATGATGGACTTCTAGGAGAATCCATTTCAGAAAACCAAGTGTTAACTGTATCTGAGTTTAGAAGATAATGAAAAAAATAACTTCAAATCATCATGATAAAAGGGACATAATAAGATATTTTAATACAAATAGATTCCTCTGAAAGGTGAAACAAAACATAGAGGCCACTTCAGTTTGCAATAAATGCTTGGTCCTGAAAAAATATTATTATAAGCACTTGGGGATCTAATCTTCTGTTCTGGCAATGAATGAAGAACTTAGTATCTGTATAATAATTCCATTTTTCCAATCAGATTATTTCAAAGACAGAGAAAGTTATGATTTTACTAAAAAAAGATTAACAATAAAATTATTTTTAAAATTATGATTAAAAATAGTATGAGGGCTTCCCTGGTGGCGCAGTGGTTGGGAGTCCGTCTGCCGATGCGGGGGACGCGGGTTCGTGCCGCGGTCCGGGAGGATCCCACGTGCCGCGGAGCGGCTGGGCCCGTGAGCCATGGCCGCTGGGCCTGCGGGTCCGGAGCCTGTGCTCCGCAACAGGAGAGGCCACAGCAGTGAGAGGCCCGCATACTGCAAAAAGCAAAAAAAAAAAAAAAAAAAAAAAAAAAAAAAAGTATGATATAATTTGGTTCTTAAAGCATCCCCAGAAACTCCCATATTAGGAAAATAACCCCTGGAGAGGTTAAATGACTTGTCCACAATGACACAAGCAGGTAGTGGCAGAAACTGTGAGAACCCAGGCCTCCTGATTAGAACTGCAGGATTTATGTCATTATGCCATATGGCCATACTTTTCACAGTGTGTTCCCTTTTCTCTGAAATCACAACTTCTCTCAAATGCCTAACATTTTTCTGAGGCTCGCATGTAATTAACCCAGAAAAAGGCCACCATCAAGATGCAAAGGTGTAGCTACAAACAGCCTTTATGTTAAGTCTGATGTAAATCAGCAAATGTCTTAATGGCATATTAAACTTTTATAGAATCGTTCTCCCATAATTAACTTGATGTTATTTCTCTTTTAAAGCTGCTCAGGGCTTCCCTGGTGGCGCAGTGGTTGAGAGTCCGCCTGCCGATGCAGGGGACACGGGTTCGTGCCCTGGTCTGGGAAGATCCCACATGCCGCGGAGCGGCTGGGCCCGTGAGCCATGGCCGCTGAGCCTGCGCGTCCGGAGCCTGTGCTCTGCGACGGGAGAGGCCACAACAGTGAGAGGCCCGCGTACCGCAAAAAAAAAAAAAAAAAAGCTGCTCAAAAGTAAATCTACCTCTAGGAAATAAGCTGGGACATATTTTAGGATGGCCATTTCTTTAAAGGGGTAAAGAAATACTCCAAATTCTGTTCCATCTTTAAATATGTTTAGTTTGTCTAAAAATATGCTTTTTTTTAAAAAGTAAATCTACCTCTAGGAAATAAGCTGGGACATATTTTAGGATGGCCATTTCTTTAAAGGGGTAAAGAAATACTCCAAATTCTGTTCCATCTTTAAATATGTTTAGTTTGTCTAAAAATATGCTTTTTTTTTAAAAAAAGTAAAGGTATGGAATTGGGTCTATCTTAGATTTTAAAAGCACCTTTACACTTTGATAAAACCCCTGGTCACAGCTAAAAAAATTCAATAACATGCACTTAAATAGAACACAATTACTTCTGCATGTGTAAGACATATGTAATACACACTGAGAGGCAAATATATGGCAAAGACTTAGAAGTACCTCGATTCCTATTTACATTATAAGCCGTTGTTACTCATTCAAGAACCAAGGGCTGCATGTACAAAACACACAGTCAAGAAAGCAATCAAATACTGATGTCAGATTCTTACTGCAGAAAATTGCATTTATGTAGGGGCCTACAATTTATCATAATTTTGAAAAAACAAAATAAGGATCCAAGCATTCTGACCTAAACATAACCCCAAGGAAGATACCTTGATTACCCAAACTCCATAACCAATTTGTTAAACAGTAAATAAGACAGGCAAGCATATTAAAGACACCAGTGAAAACATGCAGGAGTCTCAGTAAGACTTTAACCAACTACATGGATTGAGGTCAGAACTTTTTTCTACAGATCTTATTAAACTTGAAATTTATTTTTTAAAAAAAGGGAAAACAACAACAACTCTACATCTTTTAAAAGCAGTAACTACAGCTCCAAACTCCCTCATGCTTAATTTCAAAATATGGAATTAAGATTTTGGTGATAGTTGCAAAAACTTGGTAAACACATTCAAAACCAACATAAACTATACACTTTAAATAGACCAATTTTATGATATGCGAATTGTATCTCAATAAAACTGTCAAAAAATACAAAAAACGCCCAACCTGAACTGACATGAGGCTAGTTACAGTCTTTATGCCATTTATTGTAAATATTCATATATTTCCCTTCAGAAATACTAAAAGTTTCTTACTTTGAAATGCTGCCATGTTGGGGTTGTTATCTAATACAGAGTTTATGCACCATTACGTCCAAATAATTTTTAAAAATCAGAATTACATCTGGCCTCAAAAATTATGGGTATTGCATCAGGGAACTTAGGGCCCTTTTTTATAGAAATAGAGGAAAGCTCAGATTCCAAAAACACTCTTTACAATCCTCGTCCAACAAGACCCGACATCCTGTGCAGGGGAGGACCCACTAAGACACATAGGTACTTGTCGGTATGACAACATTGCTAGTTATTCTAAGCTGTTTTATAATTCTAATGAAATTTACAGGAAAAAGTTTTTAACCTGAATTATAAAACCACCTCTGTATCACAGACTCTTCTTTTATAAAGCCATTGGGAATGCATTGCCTATACACGTTAATAAGGTTGATTAGCAGTGATGCGGCAATATGAAATTCGGAGCCAAACCAAATGTTTCACTGAGAACTGACTCCAGATCATTCTTTTTTGCATGCTTTTGAGAAACACCATGCACTTCAGAGGAGGGAGAGGAGCTATAAGGAGCTTCAGAAGCAAATCTAACCCAGTCCAACCTCAAAGGAGGTATGTACAAGGCCTCTCTTTTAAATCTGTTCAGCGTAGGACAAAGCCATGGTGGACATGCTATGCCCTTGCAAGCCAATGGGATGTTGATGATCAAGCTCAGAATACTCAATGACTGACTATTTCTCTTCTGGGACAGGAAGATGCAAAAGAAAAAGAGTATCCAGTTCTTGTTCTAAAGGAGGCTTCTAAACAACTACACACACACACACAAATCAGTATTACTCATATAATACCTTAAATAATCAGGCCACATTTTACTTGAAGGAACTCAACTGAAAGATAATGTGCTGCACTGGAAATTACCACTGGATTTACAATTAGCACTGTCTTTGAAATCCAGCTTCACTGCATGCTAATCAATTCAAGGAATTCACTCAATCTCTTGTAAAATGGGTACAAATAATGACCCCACAGGATTACTGTGACAGTTAAATTAGAAAACAAATGTAAATTCCAAGAGAACAGAAATTTTGTCTGTTTTCTTAACTGCTTTATCCTCAACATCTAGAAAGGTGCCTCATACATAGAAGACACTCAGTACCTATTATTCAAAAAATGAAAACGTAAGAAAGCATCTAGCAAACTTCTAGTCACATGACAGGTATTGAGGGAGAAAAAAATGGAAGTTGACTCTGAACGCAAGTTAAATGCACCCACATGAAATGTTTCTAAAAATAGTTAAAAACAGAACAAAATCTTGGATGAGCAGAGCTACTGAGATGCCACTGCTTTTCTGTCACTCAAGACTCTTCCCTCACCAGACTAAATAAATCTGTCAGACACTTGTTCACTTTATATGAAATTCTATTAGCATTAAGGCAGAGTGATATAATTTGTACACATGTCTTATACTTCCTAGGGACTGGGATAATACATTATCCCAGTATTTTTAGCACACATAAAATCAGCTATTGCATGTGGAAGTGCAGGTTATTTGTATTTAAAGCTGTTCCAGGTAAACAGCCTTGGTCCCAAGACCAAGTAATACAAAAGCGGTTGATTCTTTCATCATCCTATTTGCATCTTCCATTTTAACCAAACTTGTACAAAAACAGCATAATGGAAAGACCATGAGCTTTGGTGTCAAAACTTTGGAAGGAGATCCCTTCTCCCCTAGGCACTCTCTGAATCCTTGGGCAAATTATTTCACTCCTGTAAACCTTAGTTTCCTTATCTGCAAATGAGGTTAATAATACCTACTCTCATAGAATCGAACAAAGAAATTGCACAGAAGACACTTTGCTAGCACACCACGGTAAGCCTCGATCAATGGTGGTTGTTACCGTAATTACCACCAGCTCTGTGTATATGCAAATGAAGGCTAATGAATTCAAATTGGGTATTTCTCTTCCTCTTTAAAGAATATGGAAGTCAGCAGAGCCATGGAGAAGATTACACTGCAGAATTCAAAAGAATCAAAGACTACACATTACCCTGTCCAAGAACCAGAAACTTTCGGTTGTTGCTTTGACAGCTTAAATTCAGCCCTTTTCTCACTCAGCCTGCCCATTTTTCAATTGGCACCTCTGTATTTTCTCCTTTCTGGCAATTTTACCTTCATTTTTGGAACCATCCTCACTTTTGACATTAGGGTTGTCACTCATTCGAATATTCACCCAACAGTGAGAAACTAAAGTCATATCATATGGTCAGAAGAAACTTTAAGCATCTTTAAGACACAAGTGGTGTCCACCACACTCCTGGAATTGCAAGCACCAGGGTGAATGATGATACACCAAGCTGATGAGTCTACTGCTAATGCCTAAAATTTTTCTTCTCCAAATTTGAGCTGTGGTACCTTGGAGAGTAGGAAGAGGGTGTCAAAAAGGAAGTGCCCCAGTATTTATTACTTCTCCATCTCTAGACCAATCTCAGACTCAGCATCCTCAAAGAGAAGATCCCTCTATTGAGGGGTAACCTATTCCAAACATAATATCCTGTTAGTAAAGGAAATTAACCAAATCAGGAAGAAAAATACTCTGATTTTAGTCACTTTGTGCTCAGCTTCTGGTAGCTGCAAAAGTATATGTTCCTATTGAAAGCAAGCTTAAATCAAGCTGGAGCCCTAAAATAGCAACAGGAAAATATTTGAGCCCTTATGTGAAGCTAGTTCAGGGGGGTGGGGGAGGAAGGGGCAGGGATAGGAAAAAGATGGGCCTGGCGGGGATGAAAACAATAACAAAACACAAACCAACTCAATTTCAAAAGGTGCCCTGGAATTATTAACACAGCAAAAGAGAAAGAACCTAGGGTGAAATAAGAAGCGCAGAGTCTTAATTAATGACATACTTGAGGGATGGTACATGGCAGTCCATTACAAGTCTCTAGTCTAAAGTGGCAAATAGAAAAGTATTTCCATACTAACAAGTTTTTTATGAATTAAAGGCAGGGAAGCAATGTGCACAGTGGTAAAAGCACTGGACCTGGAGGATGAGGTACCATGCCAACTCTATGCTTGACTTATCTTGTGACTAATTTCTGTGGGCCCCAAATTCTGTGAAAAGAGATGGGGTAGCATATGGGTACATAATTTCTAATATCCTTCTCCAGCCACAAAATCTTGTGTCTTTATGAATATCTTATAATGTTTAATAATATTGTATGGGGTATCAGATTCTCAATGTGCAGCAGTGGGTCCCAAACCCAGCTAGTCATCAAAATCACAGTGAAATCAGCTTTTGCCCTTTTCCTGTTTGCCCATTTCTGTTCCCCTCTTAACAGAAAAAGAATCTAATCATAGGAATGAGATCAGTAAGCAATTGAAACTAACCCCTGACTTATGCTCTCCTGAATGCACACCATGCCCTGTCTAACCTGTTGATTCTTTTCCTAGTTAAAAAGAAGAATGAAGAATTAATCTGTTAAAAAAATAACTAGCTCTCTACCCACAATAGCTCCCGTAGCAATCCTGAAGACAGATCACACGGGCAAGGGAACATCTGAAGAGACAGCCACCCAGTCTGCACGCGATGAAGAATGATGCAGAACCCAACCTCCTGCCTGAACGATTCACTGAGATTCTCCCCCACTCCCCCATTTTTTCCCTTTAAAAACTGCCATTGGGCTTCCCTGGTGGCGCAGTGGTTAAGAATCCGCCTACCAATGCAGGGGACAAGGGTTCGAGCCCTGGTCTGGCCAAATCCCACATGCCGCGGAGCAACTAAGCCCGTGCACCACAACTACTGAGCCTGCACTCTAGAGCCCGTGAGCCACAACTACTGAACCCATGTGCCACAACTACTGAAGCCCATGCACATAGAGCCTGTGCTCCACGACAAGAGAAGCCACAGCATTGAGAAGCCCACGCACCACAACAAAGAGTAGCTCCCGCTTGCCACAACTAGAGAAAGCCCGTGCGCAGCAACGGAGACCCAGTGCAACCAAAACTAAATTAATTAATTTAAAATAAAATAGAATAAAAATAAAAATAAATAAATAAATAAAAACTGCCATGGCTGAGCAGGATCTTCAGAGTTGGTCTCTGGACACGAGTCGACCTTCTCCCCAGATTGCCAATTTTTCTGATTAGAGCACCATCATTTTCTACTGACACTTGCCTCTTGAATTATTGGCTTATGAGAGGCAAGTAAACAAACCTGGGTTTGGTAACAACAGCAGGAACTTTTAAAAAGGAGTTTCTTGGGAATTCCCAGGTGGTCCAGTAGTTAGGACTCGACACTTTCACCGCCATGGGCCTGGGTTCAGTCCCTGGTCGGGGAACTAAGATCCTGAAGGTCGTGCACCACAAACCGTGAGGTGCGGCCATAAATAAATAATAAATAGTAGATTCTTTCCTGCTACCTCTCCACCAGCTCCCCCTCAACACCTCAAAAACAAACTAAAAATAAGCAGAGCAAAATATTATTAATCAGTAGCTTCCAGTTTGGGGCTATAATCTCTGGTTTAAAACAGTTTCCCCAGGAGAGGCTGATGATCATCCCAGTTTGGAAACCCATAATGAATCCTAATCTTTAGTCACCATCCCTCACCCACTCCTGTTATTACCTGTCAATTAAACCAGATTTTTAAATACTGCATTTTCTGAAATCAAAAACTAATTTTACCTATAGACTTTTCTCAGCAAGCCCAAGTTACCAGATTTAAGTTTCTGTAAAAATAATTTGGTCTGAATGTTATTAAGACATCTGAAATATTTCATAAAATTTTTGGCAGCCAGAAAATAGTAATGCTTTAAAAATAAAACTTTTTGCTTATTCTGCTCTCCCTAGGAGGTAGGGAAATAAACTAAACTGTGGAACAGCAGCAATAACAACAGCAAAAAGCAGCCTCAATGTTTCCCTGAAAAGGTTTGTTATAAAAGATTCTGGAATCAGCTGCCACAATATTGGCTGCCAGGCTGGGGAAGAATAGGAGGAGGAAAGAGATGCACATTCACCCTTAGGTGATAACTGCTTCCTCTTTCTCCAAAGAATAAGACTTGAATGCTGCAAGCTACTGTAGTTACTGAACTAATCTTCCTTACTATAAACCTTACCAAAAGGAAATATACAGGAAACAGGGTAGGGGGGCGGGGAGCAGACCAGAAAAGGCCCAGCTTCCTTCCACTTCCATATATATAAGCAACAGCACCATCCTGAGCCTGGAGGGGAAAAATCAGGATATAAAAGTATGAGATGATGGCAAGATATTATCAACGGAGCAAAATTAAGGAATAGAATGTGTACTTATTTTCAATCAAACAAAAGATAAATGATCAAATCGTGTTGCTCAGAAAAATTATCCTTAAAAAAGGTCTTCTTCTCAATACTCTTTAAGTTGTCAGCATCGGTGAATAGGATAGCAAACAAGTTGATTGACATTTCACCCTCCATCCCACTAGAAAAGCCGGAGCTATGCTAATTGAGTGCTCTGTAAAACAACAGACAAAAAGTTCACTACCTTTGCAAATGCTGTGGAAATGCAGTAAAATGCTGATGATCATGATACGTACTATAGAAGAGGAACTTGGCTGAAGAGTGTACACTTACTATATTCATATCTGGCAATAACTTGGCAAGGCAAATATTATATTCCTAGTTCATAGACCCTGTAACTGATGTTCAATATGTTTAGTACTTTATCTAAAATCATACCATTTAAATCGAAACCTGCATGTTCCAGTCCTACAGCCTTTCCAAAATAGCCTTACTTGCACCTATACATGAGAAGACTAGCCAATCACCAAGTCGTTCTTCAAAGTGAACATCACTTGTTTTTTTGGTTTTTTTACGGTACGCGGGCCTCTCACTGTTGTGGCCTCTCCCGTTGCGGAGCACAGGCTCCGGACGCGCAGGCTCAGCGGCCATGGCTCACGGGCCCAGCCGCTGCGCAGCATGTGGGATCTTCCCGGACCGGGGCACAAACCCGTGTCCCCTGCATCGGCAGGCGGACTCTCAACCACTGCGCCACCAGGGAAGCCCTGTCATGAGATTTTAAGAAAGAAACTTCACTCGATGGAACACGTAAACTGGCAAATTTTTGCCTGAAATCTTCAAATTAGAAAAAATAATCCTATGTAATTTGGGGCTTTCCATTTCATAAAAGTTATGGAAATACACTCAAATCATTCATGTATAACTCTGGTATAATCCGACTACATTACATGAACATGTATTCTGAGAGAACACACAAAACACACACACACACACACACACACACCCTTTTACAGGAAAGGACTCAGTGTCTTATATGTTAAAAACTAAGACAATGCCCTCAAAAGGTTGTGTTGGTACTGCTAACAGGTATAATGACTCAAAATTCATAAAATTAAAATATTAAGGTTTTTTTCTTTTTTTGCTGTTTTTAAATACATAAAATTTAATTATTTTTAAGCAGTCACAAATGATGTTGCATATAATGAAAGACTATTAAATGTACTTGGTAGGTAGTTATCTTCAGCAATACACTAATGGAAATTCTAGATATATCTTCCATTTCTTCATATACTAAAAGCTAAGGGTCATTTATTTGTTTTTACATGTCTTTCATTTTTCTCATATTGTCCCTGCTGTTTTCTTTGAATCTTATGTTAATTATTAAGCAAAACGACAACCACATACCCAAAGGCAGGTATTGCAGATTCCCCTATTATACCAAAGAGAAGCATTATGATCTTTGCATTTTATTTGATTTCCTGAACGGAAATGAACAAACATGTGGAGAAAGAAAGAAAGTGTCCTCTGGAACAGAAACACTGACTTCACTAATCAAGGCCATAATTACTGAGGAAACATGTATTAAATTCTGAATTCATGCTATTTTGCTTGATGCAAGAGTTGTAATCAGACCAACAGAGCATACAGGAGCCATCTGGGTGCTGCAGAGTTGTAAAGACAAACCCTGACAGCAAGGGCACACCGACCTTCCTAGCACCAAATCACTGCAGACTTTTGTATTAGAAGTGCTGTTCTTCCCTTTTGATTTCTTATTTTCCTTTTTGAAGAAAGGAATACTCTGATCAATAGGTATGAAACTGGATATAAAAAATAAAACATCACACCATGTAACCTTTACCATAGTATCATATACCACAGATATTCTAATGATCAAAGAATTTGATTTAATATTCAGTTGTATCCAACCTACCTCCCACCCTGCTCACACCTTTTAAGGAATCTCTAACGTACTCTGGAAATCAGGCTTTCTATAGCTTAAGTTTCATTTGAGAAATCAACACTAAATTAGCATTTCCATTGTTCCAGGCATGTAAGACAGGAATCTGACTTCTAGGCAATGACAATGGATTTCAAATTTGTGCAAACCACATCATTTTCTGTGAAATTGACAGAACCCAGCTGAATGTGAGTAACCTGATAGTCATGAGACCCCCGTCAGTCAGTTTGATTCCTCTGAGGCAGCAGGTTATCGAAAATTGAGCCAAGTGATGTAATATGCATCCCAGACAGTGTTATGAGAACAGCAGAGATGATTTCAATGAGACTCATTATTTATTCATCACAAGGTCCAATTTGCGTGTCATTTTCACTGACAGTGTACTCAGTTAACTGGTTGAAATTTAGCGCTGATAGGGTGTTTTATTCCGTCCTGGAGAAATTTTTTTTTTCTGTCTTCCTTTGTGAAAGAGTACAAAACAGAGGGATTTTGTATTTGTGGCCATTCACAGTAACATCTGAACATGTTTCAGGAATACTAGAAGAACGGACATAGGAGAGAGCCCTTAAGGACTCCCTGTTTTTCTCATTAGGAGTATATAATAATGTGCCAAATATTACAGAGTAAAAAGTATGACAATATTAGCCTTCAGAAAATAACTGCTTTTCTTTTTTTTTTTACGGTACGCGGGCCTCTCACTGCTGTGGCCTCTCCCGTTGCGGAGCACAGGCTCCCGACGCGCAGGCTCAGCGGCCATGGCTCATGGGCCCAGCCGCTCCGCGGTATGTGGGATCTTCCCGGACCGGGGCACGAACCCGTGTCCCCTGCATCGGCAGGTGGACCCTCATCCACTGAGCTACCAGGGAAGCCCTGCTTTTCTTTTAAATGCTAAAGAATGAAATAAACACTGATAGGAGACACATTCACTGAATGAGGTACAACTTCTACTCCTGAGTCTGATCCTTAATCTCATCACCCAAGAGACCCTCTCTCAGGTTTAGGGAAAGAACAGAAAAGAAAGTTCTCCACGAGGCAAGAAGAACTGGCCTATACATTCTTGGGCTTCTCCCATGGACCAGTCCAAGGGCTGGCACGTTTGAAAGCCATGCATCATTTCCCATCATTGTAGGGGTGACAACCTATCTTAAAAGGCCCGGATGTCGTTAGACACAGTAGCTGTCTCAGTCCACCTTTCCTGATTCATTTTCCTGTCTAGGTCCTGGTGCTCTGTGTATCTGCCAAAAGGACTGCTCAGTGCTCCTCAGTAACTTCCTCTGAGCGTCCCTCTGTGTAATGCTCAGGCTCCACTCTCCACTCTTCCTCGTCTGTCCAATTATAAATGACCATATCCCAAGAATCCTTAGGGGTCCTCCTCACACACCTTTGCTGAAGGCACTTCAGCTGAAAGTCACCTACCTCCCCTTCCTTTAAACCGCCCTAGTGCTCCCAGGGCCACCCCTCCAGCCCTCACCACTCTCCAGCTTGAATTTCAGTTCTACACTGGCAGGCACTATTCCCCACTTCCTACTACTCTCAAATGTCCTTCAGGGCAGAATTTTTCGATTCATCTTTGATTCCCCACATCACCTAACACCATGCCTTGCACAAAGATGAATCTTTAAAAAAATAATCATAATTTGTGAATAGATCACTGTCCCAGGTATTAACACTCAATGCAAGCATTACAGAAACCTGCAAGGGTAGTCAGCTTCCCAAATTTAAATAACTGGAACTTAAACCACAACTAGAATACAGAATCCTCTTAAGTCAGCTGAGCGAGGAAGCCAACCTGCAGGAATAAAATACCCTATTAATCTTTGACTTTTGAATTGTAAAATATTTCTGAACCTCGACTTTATTTGTGGTGTTATCTGGTTAGCGGTCTTGGTAGCAGTTCAAAGTTTTAAAGTACTACAGGTCATGAATATTAAATGCTACAACAAGTTTACTTGGAGGAAATCCAGATTCATTTGTAACTGCATGACAAACAGTCCTCCAGTTTCAATAATGCGAGGAAATACTGTGATCGGAATCGGAGTATCTTGCTATATCTGGATTCTCACAAAGTCAAGTGTAAGGCAAATGGGGGGAAAGACAATCCTCAGAAAGCAGGAACACTACTTGGAGTGGCACAGATGGTGATTAAAGACAATCAGAAAGGGCAAATATATCCTATTTCATTCAAGGCAATGGATATGAGGGTCACATCTTGCATAAAACTACAACCTGGTCGAGAAAGAAAAGGGACAGAGACATAAATGATAACAGGTTCCACCAATGTCATCTGAGCAGCTAATCAAATTAAAAAAGCACATGTGGATTCAATGTGCAAATACCTGCAGGCTCTTCTGTACACGGGGAGTCACACAAAATAGTCTGATATACAGAAGCACTATGTTTAATGTCTTCAGTGTTCTGACAAACCCAAACCCAAACCTTCAACAGAACATAAGCCCCAACCCTCAGAAACCATTCTCAAGATAAACCCTGTAAATGGTTTGGAAATATGGGACTGTTTGTTAGTGTGTGTCTGATCACTGCACCCTGCTGTAGAGCCCAGCTTACATAATACCCAAGATAAAGGTAAACTTGCTCAACAAAGGCAACCTCCATCAAACCCATCCTGCTTAGCATTAAAATAAAGTTATTTCTAGACAGAGAGGACTTGTTTTTTGAAAGTGGCAATGCCTCCCATTTCCCTCTCTAATAATATAGTCTCTTTATCTTGTTTACATGAAATAGAGCCACAAGATTTTATTTGAAGGAGGCTGTCCAGATAATGCACATCTTGGAAACAACTACAGCAAAATTAATGCAGCCATCTTTAGAGAAAGTCTTTAAAAAGATCAAACTCAAAGGGCTTCATTTTTCCAAATTATTTTGGGCTATAATTAGAATTGTTACACCCGCTTTCAGATTTCCTTCCTTTTTAATTTTTTTTTCCCCCACCTGTAACTGAGTAAGTGATTATGAGGCTAATAAAGGGGGGAGAAAAAGATGTTTCCACATTAAAACAGTTAACAGATGTTAAATAAGCACAGAAAATGGCCACTAGGCAAGCAATGACTGATGTTGGGTAAGTAAGAAAAATGTTGCCTTTACTGATTTTATTACCCATGTACCTCCTGGGGTCATGGGAGACTTGTAAAATATTTTGTGGGCAGATAAAAAGTCTAGCATTTATTTGCAAGGCTAGTGTAAGGGTGTTTCAAGGGTTCCCCACTCCCCTTACTTAGTTTTATGCTGTCAAAAAGTAAGTGAGGGCTTCCCTGGTGGCGCAGTGGTTGAGAGTCCGCCTGCTGATGCAGGGGACACGGGTTCGTGCCCCAGTCCGGGAAGATCCCACATGCTGCGGAGCGGCTGGGCCCGTGAGCCGTGGCCGCTGAGCCTGCGCGTCCGGAGCCTGTGCTCCGCAACGGGAGAGGCCACAACAGTGAGAGGCCCGCATACCGGAAAA
>RJWK010022844.1:0-29578 GCA_004363435.1 Platanista minor | reverse complement strand
TGGCATGGACATATGTACACTACCAAACGTAAAATAGATAGCTAGTGGGAAGCAGCCGCATAGCACAGGGAGATCAGCTCAGTGCTTTGTGATCACCTGCATGGGTGGGATGGGGAGGGTGGGAAGGAGGGAGATGCAAGAGGGAGGAGATATGGGAACATATGTATATGTATAATTGATTCACTTTGTTATAAAGCAGCAACTAACACCATTATAAAGCAGTTATACTCCAATAAAGATGTTAAAAAAAAAAAAAAAAAAATGGATTAGAGACCTAAATGTAAGACCAGACACTATCAAACTCTTAGAGGAAAACGTAGGAAGAACACTCTTTGACGTAAATCACAGCTAGATCTTTTTTCACCCACCTCCTACAGTAATGGAAATAAGACAAACAAATGGGACCTAATGAAAGTTAAAAACTTTTGCACAGCAAAAGGAAACCATAAACAAGACGAAAAGACAACCCTCGGAATGAGAGAAAATATTTGCAAATGAATCAACGGACAAAGGATTAATCTCCAAAATAATATAAACAGCTCATGCAGCTCAATATTTAAAAAACAAACAACCCAATCCAAAAACGGGCAGAAGACCTAAGTAGACATTTCTCCAAAGAAGACGTACAGATGGCCAAGAAGCACATGAAAAGCTGCTCAGCATCACTAATTATTAGAGAAATGCAAATCAAAACTATAATGAGGTATCACCTCATACCAGTTAGAATGGGCATCATCAGACAATCTACAAACAACAAATGCTGGAGAGGGTGTGGAGAAAAGGGAACCCTCTTTCCCGGTGGGTGGGAATGTAAATTGACACAGCCACTATGGAGAACAGGTACGGAGGTTCCTTGAAAAACTACAAATAGAACTACCATATGACCCAGCAATCCCTCTACTGGGCTTATACCCAGAGAAAACCATAATTCAAAAGGACATATGCGCCCCAGTGTTCACTGCAGCACTATTTTACAATAGCCAGGTCATGGAAGCAAGCTAAGTGCCCATCGACAGACGAATGGATCAAGAAAATGTGGTACATATATACAGTGGAATATTACTCAGCCATAAAAAGGAACGAAATTGGGTCATCTGCAGAGACATGGATGGATCTACAGACTGTCAGGCAGAGTGAAGTAAGTCAGAAAGTGAAAAACAAGTATCTTATATTAACGCATACATGTGGAACCTAGAAAGATGGTACAGATGAACCGGTGGGCAGGGCAGAAATAGAGACACAGATGTAGAGAACAAACGTATGGACACCAAGTAGGGAAAGTGGTGGTGGGTGGTGGTGTGATAAACTGGGAGACTGGGGTTGACACGTATACACTGATGAGTATAAAATGGATGGCTAATAAGAACCTGCTGTAAAAAAAATAAATACATAAAATTCAAATATTAAAAAAAAAAAAAAAAAAAATCCTCAGCCACCCTGAAACCCATCCATGTTCCTCCCAAAAGGATCTCAAGAATTTTAGAATGCTGTGTGTCAAGACTGGGGGAAGGAAGGGAGCCCAGCTCAAGGCTCAGAAGTGCCTCTTTTTTAAAAAATTTATTTATTTATTATTATTTGTGGCGGTACGCGGGCCTCTCCCGCTGCGGAGCACAGGCTCCGGACACGCAGGCTCAGTGGCCACGGCTCACGGGCCCAGCCGCCCCGCGGCACGTGGGATCCTCCCGGACCGGGGCACGAACCTGTGTCCCCTGCATCGGCAGGCGGACTCTCAACCACTGCGCCACCAGGGAAGCCCCACAAGTGCCTCTTGAAGCAGACAGCTGGGATTTTACAGTGGTTCGACTGGCCCAAATCCTCACACTGAGACTGTTGTTGCTTCTTTAGATACACCTAGCACACTTTCACCGCTCGGGGCCCCTGGGCAGCAGCAGAGACAAGAAGCACCACCTCATCTGGCAGGGGTTACGCTATAGTTTCTGGGTGCAACTGCCAGCTAACTAAGCGGTAACTCTACAGTACCTGAAGACGGGATGATACCGCTTCCCTCAAGGAACCTCTCCATCCCCACAGGTTCATGTGGTACGGGTAGGTATTCCGTTTATCTGATTAACCCTATGGCCTCGTTGTTTAGTCACTGCTTGAAACAGACCAAACTTGTACCTTCACGTACACTAGGGTTCTTGGTCAACAAGACTTGTCAGTCAACAACTATTTGCAGAACACACACAAGTACACAGAATTTTACGGTAATTGATACTTATACCTTCAACTCCTCCAGGAACTCAAAGTCTAATGTGCCTTGCCTCCCTTGTTAATCAGGCAAATACTTACTGAGCCCACACTGTGTTTGATGCAACAGGGAAGTGTCGGCTAGAGTGTGTAGAGAAGGTACAGAAGGAAGGGCCAAGAACATGATCTATCAGGTGGAAAGTGAAGGAAGGGTCAAGGTCAGGCATGCTTAACACTGTGGAGCCAGCAGCATGGGGAACAACGAAGACACACAGGAAACAACAGGGTGACAACTAAGTGCCTGAGTGAATAAATCAGCAATGGGAGGTCAGTGAAGGGAGAGATCGGCACGTGTCTTCAGTCATTCATTCATTGAACAAGCATAAACTGTGAGCACCAGTTGTGAAGATGAAGCCGAAGAGCCAAGAGAACCGTGCACAGGCAGTAATAAAAAGGTGCCCTGGATTAAAACGAAGGGTGAGGAATGACATATGGGGAGAGGTTAGAACGTACAAGAGGAGGCTGGAACAACTGATGGGCCTGTCTTGCCTTCACAGCTCTAGGGGGTCAAGCAAAACAGAGGCTCCAAATACCCAGGTTACAGGACAGGAAGCCAACTGAGCAAGCCACCTTTTCCAGAAACACAAATGAGCTTAAGACCACACTTCTTTCTTCTCAGCCTCTGAAGTGTGGCACGTCTTTTCCTAACATGCTCAAATTTTGAGCATCTAGGTTTGCACATAAGGCGACTTCTTCTTTCCAAGGCAACAAAAAGAATTGCCTTGCCGTCAGGAACAGATGTAGAGAAGACCCGACTGCTGGAGATGCCTCAGCAATTTGCATTTCCATTATTAGAAGCTTGAGATTTTAAATCGAAAATACAAAACCCCACCTCATTACCTCTTTCCCTTGTGCTAAGAGAAAATGGAAAATACTTTGCAAAAAACGAAAACAAAACCACCCCACAAGCCGCAGGAACTTGCCAACACTTGTCTAGCAGTGCTCAGAGTCCAAAGGGGCAGCGAGGGCCCAGACACACAGTGAGCACAAAGCACAGAGGGAGGTACTCACGGTTTTCCTCCTGGAATGCCTGTCAGGTTTGGAGGTATTGCTGGCACACGCATGTGATGGTGTGGATCAAATCCAACCTAAAATGTTTCCCAAGCAAGACAACAAAAACAAACATGGTTACATCAACTCATTTCACCCTACTCAGTATCTTTCCAAATCCTAGGAGAAAAGATGCTTTAAAAATGTGATTTTAGAGATAAATACACAAGCACTGATTGATGAAATGACAGGATGTTCATGATTTCATGGTAACATACTTGGGGGTGGAACAAACATGAAAAAAACCAGTATTATTATTGAAGCTCATGATGGAAATGAAGGGTTCACTGTATTTACTATATTATTTGCTCTACTTCTGTAGGTTTAAAAATTTCTTTTAAAAAAGGAGCATAAAAGAATTCCCTCACCTTACAAAAGAAAATGAATCTCACAATATGATTACATGCAGTTTAATTTATAAATACCCACAGGTCCCTCTATAAATCCCTCAAATTTCATAAACTTAATTAAAAAACAAAACAAAACAAAAAACGTGTGGCAACCCTCTGCGCTCTGGAACACTTTTATGCTGTAAAAGCGCACAAACATACCACTGGCGATCTCCCGTAGGCCGCGGCTGCGGCTGCAGCGGCCGCGGCGGCACTCATCTGCGGGGAGATGTTGTGCAGCCCCGCGTAGGCAGCTCCGGGGCTGGTCAGCTCCCCGTTCATCCCAGCGTGCGGCACGATCCCAAAGGGGGTCGGATATGGACAAGGTACTGCCATTGGGGTCCTTAGGCTCGAGGCTACAGACCCAAATGGAAGGAAGGAGAAAAACCAATGACATACACATGAGGCAATAATGAAGTATAATGAACATCAGAAGCAACACGTTCTTACGTTATGTTAAAAAGTAGGATCTATAGTTCAAATAAGCTTATTTTAACATTCTCAAAAGTCATTCAAGCCTTCATCAGGGTTCATGTCTTCCCCTTATTTTACTGAACACCTACTATGTGTCAGACATGGTAAGTGCCTGGCGCTTGATTTGGATTAAAGACCTTACAGCCAGTCAACGCTGGTCATTAGTACTCTTAATGTATTACACCCTTTAAATTGCTTTGATTTCTTTAAAAACAGGAAGCATAAACGTGTAGAGAAACTTTTTTCTCACTAACCCAAGGGGTCGACTCCTGGCGGTTTTCCGGGGACAGGCCTCAATCCGGGAGTGGAATTACTGCCTGGGGTGGGTGCATCGCTTCGTGGAGTCGGGGTATTGGACTTAGACACAGGAGTGGTAGATTTTTCATTCTAACAAAAGATGTAATGGAATACACTGCTAGTTAGAACACAATTTTAACAATTATGTTAAACATTTGAAAAGGTAGAGTAAAAGAAAAGGAAGAAGAAATGGAAAAGATTCTTCAGCATGGGCCCCTCTTTTCATTAGTTAAAAAGAGCTATCAAAGAAACAAAAAGTGTTTCCTGGGCTTCCCTGGTGGCGCGGTGGTTGAGAGTCCGCCTGCCGATGCAGGGGATACGGGTTCGTGCCCCGGTCCGGGAAGATCCCACATGCCGCGGAGCGGCTGGGCCCGTGAGCCATGGCCGCTGAGCCTGCGCTCCGCAACGGGAGAGGCCACAACAGTGAGAGGCCCGCCTATCGCAAAAAACAAAACAAAACGAAACAAAACAAAACAAAAAGTGTTTCCTGAGACCACAAAACCAATCAATGTTCACGAGAACATAAATCAAAGCTGAACTTGGGGCAGAGTAGACCATTTCCAGGAAACTGGTCTGTGTTAGACAGATGCTGACAAATCATGACGTCCCGACGTGACTGGCCACTTGCTGGCTGCTTTAATACTGAGTGGTTTGAGTTGGGTTCCTGATGGATTGTTCGTGCCACAAGAGGCTCCCCTGGTTAACAGGTCCCATTAAAAAAGATCCAAGCCTGAATCAGCACAGAGGAGCTGCCATTACAAGGCCGGAAGGGCAAGAGAAAACAACAGAAAAAAACTTAATCTAGCCCTGTGCCAGACACATTCTCCAAAACTGCAGACAAATTGAGGAATTTTCTTTCCCTCAGCTGCGAATTCAAAAGGTTTTTGAAAACGGAATTCGCCTTTTTTTTTTTTAATGCTGTGTTACAAGGACACAACTGGTGAGGAAAAAGGAAGGCACACTACATAAAAATACCATTAACTAAACAGCCACAGAAGAAGGGGGTATGGGGAGATCACCCTGACTTGCAAGCAGTTTTATTTGTGCATTTCTGATTTGTGGTGTGAGTCAAGGTAGACTTTTTTATAAATGACAGAGTCCTTTTTAGACAGGAAGGGAAAATTATTGCAATCATATACAGCTTGGTAATTCCAACAAAGCTAGCAACAAAATCACATCCAAGCCCCAAACTAAATTTGCCATAAACCACAGGTGACAAAACCATCTCTGTAACCCCAGTATATATTTCTTCATCTTTGCTGAGACTCATTTCACTCAATTTCCTCATGTCCCTCCCCTATCCTTGCAAAAAAGACTCACAAAACAAACATCCATCACCAACAAAGCCAGTGAACCCGCTCTGTTCCAAAAGTACTTTTGTCAATTCAACTTGAATACTGAACGTACACATATGCTTGCTGGTAAAAGGTGTATGGAGAAATGTGGAAAATACAAAATTTTAAAAATAATTTAACCTAACCATCTGGAAACGGGCAACGCTAAGAAAGATGGTGAGGAACTGCTTACAAGGCTAAGTTCTTTGGATTTGGAGGAAGGAGTACTGCTGGAGGATGCGATCGAGGCTGGACTGATGGGGGCATCTTTCTTGAGAAGGCGTGTCTTGTCCAGGCCATTCTCTCTTGGGGAATGTGCAGGGCTCCCTCGAGGTGAGGATGGATCCTACAAAGGAACATCAAGGGTATCAACTGCAGCACAGCGCATTCACAGTGCCAGAGCACTTGGTGTGGACGTTTCTAGCCAAAAGACTTCAACAGCTTAGGAGCAAAAAATGTTCTGGAATAGACCGTAAGACTCATCAGATTGCTGAAGAAAATATTCAGTAGAGAGGTCAATGAAAATACTACAAAACGTATAGTACTTTTTTAAAACAGAAACAAAAATCAAAACTCTACAAATGTGCAGGTCACTTGCCAAGGTGGGTGCATTCATGGTGGTAACAACACATTCGCACTTCCTAGAGTAGGGTAGCAATAAAAAAGGATCAGTAATATGAATTTTTCAGGTAAATAAAACGTGGGCCCCTTCAGAAATTAAAGAAACATTGTGGATACTAGCTGTTGGGACACTAATCAGTGCTATAACTGGTTAAGAGCAGGAAGTCAAATGAGCCACAAACATACCTCATTGGAAACGTCAACCACCAAGTTGTCATCACTCTTCTCACCATCGCTGTCCTGCACAGACAATTGAGAAGCATTATCTCCTCCCCCAGCCAAAAAAAAAAAAAGGCAGCCAGATTTACCCTAGGTAAGTCCAGGGGCATTAACTCCTCACATTTTCTAAAAATGAACTGCACCAAACAGCGCTAAACACTCTACAATGAATTGTGTTCTTTAACCTTCATGACGATGTTACGAGATAGGTAATAGGAAACAGGATGATTCCATTGTAGTTTAAAAAACTGAAGTTTATGGCTTATTACTCTAGTATCAGGTGCCAACTGGCAGGCCCACACTACATAATCCAGCCTATAGGAGGGTGGGATTTGTTCTGTCAGTGTCTTTCAAAGACCGGATAAAGAGCCACAATTTTTTAATTGGCAGGTTTCACATGAAATTTCAAGTTCTCAGCTTCTTTCGAGGCCTGCAGTCTTGCAGGGCACCACCAGAGGCAGCGGGGTGGAGTCAGCCTGCCTCCACACCAGTGAGTCCCGTCCCACTTGCTCCCTTCACTGTGTGATCTGAAGATCCAGCCACCGAAGGACAATGAGCTTCAACTCATGCTAGGGACACATGCGGATGATTCTGCAAGTTATATTCCGCAAAACGTGCTACATTCCTCAGCCCAGGAGGTCATCTAGACATTTTAACAGGTTGTCTTGTGATTTTTACCTTTATTCCTTAGCATTTCTAGCTGGCCACAGAAAACTCGACCACCTTGAAATTTATGGAGGGAAGCAAATACATCTAGTAGAAATAATATGGGAACACAAGTCTTCTACCGCTTGCAGGATAAAGGACTGTTCTGCGGCTCCCAGACACATGTGCACTCACTTGCAAACACAGACCTTCAGCCAGCCACTTGAGACACAGCTAGAACTGCAATAATTATTTTTCTCTCCTAGGATGTTGTTATCCTGTGTTCTAGTTTTGGTTGGGAACAGTAAGAGGGGAAAAAAGCCCGCTGATTTAAAAAGCAAGGTAAACTGCCTCCCCCAAAGCAAAGGTGAGTGAACCTACATAACGAGCTGCGATCTCCTTTTCTTCAGTTTTCTGCTTTTTGCTATCAGAGGAGTAGTCTGTGGAGTTTCTGTGCTTCTCAGCACCTCGGAAACTGGCCGACGGGGATACCGAAGAGCTCTGGAATTAGAAAGGGAAGTGGGATTGAGAGGTGACCAGCCATTCAACAATGTCATTTTTTTAATCACTTGAGACTTTACCTCCTTTCCACTCTTTAGTACACACTCACAGAGCTGTTAAGAGGAGACAGGAGAGAGGGGAGGAGG
Organism: Platanista minor; assembly: GCA_004363435.1. Lineage (NCBI taxonomy): Eukaryota > Metazoa > Chordata > Mammalia > Artiodactyla > Platanistidae > Platanista > Platanista minor. Next base: position 21,652 of record RJWK010022844.1, on the reverse strand, counting down.
TGAAAGGAAGATGAGAACAAAGGTATAGAGAGAAAAAAAGGGGGAGCGGGGAAAGGAAAGAACAAGACAGAAGAGGTAGAGATGGGACAGAGGGAGCAGAGGAATAAAAAGAGGAGGCAGGGAGTAGGTTAAACGCAAAAGGCAAAGGGGGTTTGGTCTAAAGGAGGAGTTTATATTCTACTGAGAGAGGAAGCAGTTACAAGGGAAAGAAGAGAAAGAAAAGGCAGCCCCCCCCCCCCGCCCACCCTTAATTTGCCAGCTGATGAGAAGCCAGTATTTCAAGCCTCTATAGAGAAACTGAAAAAATGAGAGTCCACCTTGAGAGAGAATTACTAATTCTTCGGTGAGAAAAAGAGAGGTACTCCTTGGGGATTTAAGCACCCAAATATGGTGACACAAAGGTCATACTTACAGAATTTTGCTTTAGTCCCGCAACTTAAGGGCCTGGGAGATGCAGAGTGGCAGGTAAAACAACAACAACACGACAACAACACAACCACACCTACGAAAATGCACTTTTTACTATTTTCCTGACTCCTGGAGTTTCCATGATCTGCTCTTTTCTTTAACCTCTGGAAATCCAGGAACCCCCTTGGGACCAGGGAAGAGAAAGATGGTCCCTCCCTCTTGGAATCACAGTTGGGGGTGATCTGTTTGGGCTCAGGCCAGGTCTGTCATCTCTGCTCTTCCAAAGAGCTCTCAGCTGGAGGAGGACCACACACAGAAAACAAACACCAGTGACAGAGAAATTCTCTGAAGCACAGAGAATGAGCCTGCCATCGAGGTCAGGTGGTTACTGGGCACACTGAGATGACATGACAGCTCAAAAACCACAGATGAAAGAAGAGAGCACTGATGAAAACTGTCACTAGCTTCAAGGATTGGCCAGTGACTCAGTCCCACACAGACCAAGGAGAAGCTAGCTCTAAACTAAGGCGGAGGTATAAGGGAAGCGAGCAGGGCTGAGTGCAGGGCTAACCTACTGAGGGTGCACTGAAGGCCTGAAGAGCCAAGTCCCTCAGGGGGGGGGCACCGGGGCAGCACTCCCGAGTACTAGATTAACCCAGGTGGGGTGGGAAAGGGCTGACCTTGGAGGGCAGAGGTAAGGAAACTTGGAGATGTGGGAAGAAAGTTCTAGGAACAACAAAGAATCACCACCAGAATCTCTGCCTGGCATCCAAATCAATTCAGAAAACTGTTCAGTAAAGCTCTTCCTCGTTTATAACTTTACTCATCTTATATAAAATGTACTCCGTGTACTTTTTTTTCTTTACCTTATTAGTCTGTTATAGCAATAATTAACAGTCTTTTTCCCACCCCTGTGTCGGTATAGCTACCAAAAGATCACCCCCTAGTGGTCAGCTGTGGTGATGGCAACTCCTCCACTAGCTCCAAAGGCAGGGGTGCAGGGTGGGAGTTTGGAAAGGAGGAGGAAGACTGAGAAGGATCAGTGAGTTCCCAGTGATAGAGGCTGGAAAACCCCAAACCCTTCCTTCCTGTATCAGTCCCTTAAATGTAGGCACCAAGCCCTCTAACTATCCCTACTCAAACATACACTCTTATGTCTGGTGGCAGAGAAGACGGCAGGCATTATTCATTAAGGCTGAAGACTGAAGCAACAAAGCACGAGAGACCAAACAATTTTAAAAAGTGGATTGATTGCTTCTTGACTTTCATATATGTCCGCTGAGTTCCAATCCTCATTCCCAAGCCATAAGACCCGATTCAACGCTTCTGCTTTGCTTTCCTACCATGACCCAATGCCATCGGGGTTTTACAGCCATCACCTCTTTGAAATCATGCGCACAAACACCATCTGTGAGCTACCACCTAACATATTTAATGCCAGAGCCTGTATCTAGTTTCTCCCCCCTCCACTCTATCCTCCACATTTCTGGGATTCATTTCCCAAACAGAGATTCTCACCCTTCCTTAAGAATGACAAACGGTGTCCCATCGCCCATAGGAAAAAAGACCGAACTTCTGAGCATAGCTGTTTTCCAAAGCCCTTCACACCCCCCTGCCCCAATCCAGGGCCTGGGCCTTGTCTCAGAGCTCTGAGCTTGCTGCTCCCTGGTGCGCCATCTCTTTTCATTGCATTGGCAGCCTTTTTTCCTGGCTTTCTAGAATGCCCTTTCCCTCGGTATCTTCCTTTTGAAATCCTCCCTCACCATTCTTAAGAACCAGCTGTAAACACTGTTCAAAGCTCTCTCAGACACTGTCAGGCAGAATTAATCACTCTTTGTTCCCTTAACATTTTGTTCACCCAATGAGTAGAGCACTCCCAATTAACTGATAGCTGTTTGCTTACAAGGTGCTTCCCACTCCAGGCTGTGGGGCGGGGGCACCCACCCAGTGCAGTGAGTGGCACAGAACTGCCAAGAATTTTTTTCGAACTTAAATGACTGAACAACCCCTCAGGCACTCCTCAATCTTAATCCAAAATTCATGCGATACATTCCTTTTCAGAGGGCCTCTTGGCCAAACAAATCCACAGGAAACCGTTCTGTTCGCTAGAGTAGGATCTGGGGCGTGGCATCCCTTGCATCTGGCAACTTGGCAGCTCTGCCCCCCTTCTTCACCTTAATCCTCCACCTACTTCTCTACACGCCTTCACCCTACTACTGTGATATTTTACAAAAAGAAGAAAAACTGTGTGTACGTGTGTATGATTACTGATACTATACACTTAACTTTATTTTATTTTCACTCTGTCAAAAAGGAAAACTGATTTTTTTTTAACATCTTTATTGGAGTGTAATTGCTTTACAATGAAATGCTGTGTTAGTTTCTGCTGTACAACAGGGTGAATCAGCTATATGCATACATATATCCCCATATCCCCTCCCACCCTCCCTATCCCACCCCTCTAGGGGGTCCCAAAGCACCCAGCTGATCTCCCGGTGCTACGAGGCTGCTTCCCACTAGCTATCTATTTTACATTTGGTAGTGTGTATATGTCAAGGGGGAAGGGTAAGCTGGGACGAAGTCAGGAAAGCTGATTTTTAAACGATGACAAAATACTTTCTTAAAACTTAATACTGAATGGTAACGCTTATTAATGGGCACACATGTACAAAGAGCTTTTTTTCTTTAAAGCTGGCTGTTTCAGGCACTGTGGACAGTATTTTATTTGTGAATTTTACTGCAGAACAGAGTTGCAGGTTGGAGTTTCCTGGTAGAATGATCAAGTAGTTAATTATCACTAGCATTTAAAGGTTAAGCTGCACAATAGGCACTGGGGCAATCAGCAATGTTCTAATAACATAATTGCTCTAGAAGCAAATTGGACCTGGCACAGACTCTCATCATCATGAATCTTACAAGTCCACCATTCTGCCCCTGGAAGGCCATTTGGCTCTGTGCTAGACATGTAAACAGTAGGAATTTGATAAAGACAAAGTCACGCTTTTACAAGAAAAGCTTATTTTTATTTCTCTATTGTTATTTTAAAAGCTTAGCTAGGTTAGATATTTCCCTCATTACATAAGAAACTTACTGGAGCTGCATTATTACTCCTCAGAAATCTACAAACTCAGAAACATTAAACATAAATCTTTCTCATTACAGTCTGATCATGTAAATACAGTAGCAAATTTGTTATGAATGAAGAGTCACAATCAGAAAGTGGCGGCCGACGTGGAAAGGGCAAAATACCTTAAATGTGAATTGTTAGTAAAAACCTCTCAAAAATAAAGTAATAACCTAGAATTTTAAAAAAAGTTCTGTATTTTAAAAAAATAAACACATATTGGGATATTGAAAAAACAAGGTAGATGTCTAATAAAAGATAAAGAGGAGGGAAACAGTGAAAATAAGAAAAAAATCATATATATATTTATGAATCTTATATGGAAATCCTAATTGCTTTGGTAATAAAAGATAAGCTTTAAAGTCAGTTAATTCCTAGCATTATAAATCATGTTATCTCAAAATGAGAAAAATTCTAGATCCTAGTTTGAAATCCAACCTGGACTTTCCTAAGGCTACTGATCAAATCAGCTGCAAAACTGCTACTCTAACAGTAATTCATTCAATACAGGAATTGGTTGGTTTGGGTCAGGGACACTCGGGGCGGGGGTGGGGGGGGTGGGGGGTGGGGTGGGGGGGAGTTTGTTTATGGTGGTGGAGGTGGGGAGGATGGAGAAGGCAGGCTTAAAGTTAAAGCCCTGTAAGACCCTTTACTGATGTCACACCCAAAGCCCTCCAGCAATCTAAACGGGTGACCCCACCCCACCGACCCCTTTGCTGTGACTCCTCTGCCACCTCAAGATCAAAGATGACCAGGTATGAGAAAGAGCTCCATAAAGCATTCTCCCGCCCCAAAAGAGGCAGTGCCCTTACAATCAGCTAATTGTAATAACAGGTAGCACAGATTTTACTAGCAGGCAAGAGCATCTCTCTGGAGTCCAGACTGCCTGGGTTAAAAAATCTTCCACTTAATATCCCTGTAGCCTTGAGGATGTTGCTCAGTCTCAATCAGTCTGGAGTCAACAACACCCCACCCACTCCGTCAACCGGGCTGCTCTGAGGGCTAAGTGAAAGAAGTCACATGAAGTATAAGGCACAGCCCTTGGCAAATAACTGAGCCCCAGCAATAGCAACTCAGCACTGTGACTGTGTGCTGCACACGATTTACTTACAGAGCCAGTGTGGATCTTCTATTTTAAGCCTCACATAAGGACTATTCTAGGTGTTTAGGTAGCACTGCCCCTCAGCATAGATATGCAGATAATCCATAATAATGGTTCCAGTAGGCTGCTATTACCAAAACACATCCCCTTTCAACAATTACAATAAGGTTTTGGTTCAATACCGCAGCCAAGACTATAAATACCACCTCCACACTGGACTTTCTAATTTGATTTCAAATGCACATCAAACTAACTCTGCTTTCCAGTGGCACAGGTGCAGTGCTCAGACGTCCCTGCCCACTTAACAAGATCCCAACCGGCAAGAATATGCTATAAAGGTCGAGTGGACAACCATGATCAAGAACTCTAAAACTCATTGCTCATCAGCTGTGGCCTTCAGACACCCCATCTACCTGGCACCAAAGGGTAAATCCATTTTCAAACAGATAAAGAGGATAAATGACAGGGCAGAGGGCACCACGAAAACCTGGCCAGGGTGCCTGCAAGGCCCGGATTGTCCCCACTTTACGCCTGTTGTCCAGGTCTCTTCCCTCTCAAAACCAGCCCACTTTAGAAGATGAATATACTGCTACTCTTAACTGTAGTTCTTTCAGTACAGGAATTAGTTTGGGTCAGGGACAATTCAGGGGGAGTCTGTTTATGGCAGGTGGGGCAGGGAAGACAGAGAAGGCAGGCCCAAGCGCCCGGTAAGACTCTTTTATTGATGCCATAACCAAAGTCCGCAATCATCACTTTCTCTGCGAAAGAGTGATATCTAGAGGAGAAACGGATATTGGTGACTTTCTTGACTACAGAAAGGCCAAGGTACTGCTGGAGGTCAGCCAGGGACCCAGCCCACTCCTCCTTCCAAGCAGAGGGCCTTCAGGAGGAGCCCTAGCCCTAGCATCCTGAGTCACCCGGACTCAATTACAGTCATTAGTCCTCAGGGCATTTCATGGTTGTAAAACACTTTCAACACGTTCTGAAGGAAAGGTAATATCGTGAATAAACTTCTATACGAAACTAAACATACCATATCCCAGAGCATTTCTGATTAAGGTTTTATTGTATAGCATTACATAAAATGTTTATATTCCCGTTCACAGAGCTCTTTTTATAATAAAACATTTTAACATTTATAAGGAAATAACCAGGAGAGATGGAGAAAATACTCCTCAACTGGGGAAAATTAAGTATAAAAACTTGGAAATGAAACTTATTTGGTCAAAACGCACACGTCTTACATACTGACTCATAGCACGTGCAAATTTATGTAAACTCGCTCAAAATGTATAGCATGCTGGTGGTGAAAAGCCTGAATATGGCAGGGCTCTGAGCCAGTCACTGCTTGTCAAGTTTACTGCTCATTACAGTAAGACTTTTTTAAAAAAAATAACCTGCTTGATTAAGGAAATCATTAAAAACACAATCTGTATATAATCCTCACAGAACTTGCTTTTTTCAAATTAACATAAATCAAAATTCACCTTCAGAAATGACTGGGACTTTCTGAAGACCTGCCCTTGATAAAAAAAATATTTAATATAATCTCCATATAAAGTAATGAGTCTGTTCTTAATAAATATTTCACCTTCTAAAACATTTTGTGAACAACATGTTCTTTAAAATGGTCTCTTGTCATCTTTGTCTTACTGCTTCTCTCTGGGTAAGAAAAACTCAGTTCGAGATAAATTTCTTTTGCAGATAGTAATCGAAATTCTATCAAACCACAGGAATGATTAAGGAGAGAGGAAGTATCTACAACGGTCATGCTATGGGTATCCGAATCAAACAGCTATGGGTTCGAGACCAGTCTGTACCATCTGCTGTGTGACCTTGGACAAGTTAATGAACCTCTCCAAGCTTCCATTTCTCCAGTGGGTATCGAGGACAACAGGAGTACTTCCTTAGAAGGTGGCTGTGAGGATGAGAGGAGAGTGCGTGTTGTGAAGAACAGTCTGGAGCATCATGAAGAGCTATACCTCTTCGGATAATGTGAAAAACACGACAGAATCTTAGTCCACTTATGGGTAAGTACCCACTAAGTGCGAAATACAAAGATGAATGAAATACACCCCTTGCCCTCCAGTAGGGCTCCACGAGTTAAATATACTTAGAATACACAAAAGTCCTCTACATATTTTTTTTCCTTCATGCAGTATCTACAGCACTTCAATATTTAGTCATTCATGTTTTGCTTCCAAGGCTTCAGTGCTATCTATTACTTGGTCAGGAAAAAAATGTCATGCTAATTTATCAGGTATCAATAAAATTGATTTTAAATTAGAACAATATCTTAAGGTCCTCTTGAGGTTTCTTGACTGTTATTTCCTCCTCCTGGAATAAAGCTGTTGGCTCCACCCCAGAAATTCCATTAAATACAGCTCCTTTAGCTGGCAAGCTAAGCTGCTGGAGCATGATGCTTTGACACTAAAGGTACAGGTTTGCTTCTTATATAAGCACCTGAGCTTCCTCTCTTAACAGCCACTGTCTGCATGTGGTCCAAAGTGTCAGTCACATGAGGAACCAACTGGGGGGATGAGGGGGCCAAGTACGTCGCATGACCACTGATGGAGACAGCCCAAAGCACAGGCTGAATTAATCAAGTAGCCTCACTCCTGATCATCAGAGATGACATAGTATGAACAGTCTCTCAGAAACTGTTAATAAAAATTGCCAAGTGCACACAAATGTTGCGCAGAAGTCACTTACATCTTTTAAGCTGTCTCATCACCCCAAAGTCACTTCATGCCCAGGGGGTTCAGTCCAATGAATGTCCTCAAAGTCTGCAAGACCTAACATTCCTACGTGCATTTGTCCTCCACCCAGAATTTCCTTCCCCTCATTTCTACAGATTCTATAAATCTTATATGCAGACACTATGTAAATTATAGTCACATGCACCGGCCACCTTCTTCTGAGATGTTTTTTTCAGTATAGTACCTATAAAATATATCCTAGATGACTCATTCTCCTAATGCCTTATAATCAATGTTACTAAGTCTTACCGACACATCAGATGTGGTACACTGAGGCTGAATGCCCCAGAAACAAATGGGGGGGAAGCGGGTGGCAAAATTCTCCTTCCTGCATTTTCTGGGAAGGGTGAATTGGCTTTAGACTCATTCTTGTACTGTGATCTGTTGCTTTTTTTTTTTTGCGGTATGCGGGCCTCTCACTGCTGTGGCCTCTCCCGTTGCGGAGCACAGGCTCCGGACGCGCAGGCTCAGCGGGTCACGGCTCACGGGCCCAGCCGCTCTGCGGCACGTGGGATCTTCCCGGACCGGGGCACGAACGTGTGTCCCCTGCATCGGCAGGCGGACTCTCAACCACTGCGCCACCCAGGGAAGCCCTGCGATCTGTTCTTGAATCAAAATATCAACATACTTCTAACAGGCGCTTGGAAAGAAGCTGAAGTAGGGTAGGTGCTCAGAGGAAAAAAGTGACTCAGCTTTAAGACCTGGCAAGCTGTATCTTAACGGACCAGAACCCTCATTTTAGTAACTATTAAAATTTACTGGAAAAGGAAATCTTTTCGTGTTGCTTTTTTCCAGTAAACTGTTTGAATCTATTTGAAAGGCTGAACATTTTTTTTTTTCCCCCAAGAGTGTTAACTCCACAGGGCCTCATATATAGTCTTATGCATTATGTATGCAAGTATACTCTATACAATATCAGAGGGTAATTCAGCAGGAACAGAGAAGGAAACAACAGTGTACCAATTTAAAGGTAGGCTTCCTAACAGTTTTAATGTCGCCAATCAGAAATGCAAATTCTAGGTCTTCTTCATACCACCTCAAAAGGGCAAAACAGTTTTCAGTGTTCACTTAGCCAATTTGGTTACTGTCATTCACTAAATATCAAAGTGAATTGTACTCTAGAACAGAACTGACAAACTGAAATATAATGTGAGCCATACATGTATTTAAATTTTTTCTAGTAGCCGGATTTTTACAAAATTTAAAGGAAACAGGTAAGGTGAATTTTAATTGTATATTAATTTAACCCAATGTATCAAAAAGTATCATGTCAGTGTGTAATCAACACAAAATTATTAATGAAACATTTTATTTTTTTTCATTTTTAAGTACTGAGTCTTTAAAATCTGGTTTGCATTTTACACTTACGGCACATCTCAATTTGGACTGGCTACGTTTCTGGTGCTCAATAACCACATGTGGTGTCTGGCTACCATATGAGATGACACAGGTCTAAAATTTCTCGAAGTCACAACAGGAATTAACACAAGCATCTGACACTTCACAGACACTGTCTACCTTCTCTAATCCAGTTGAAAGTCTCTTTCCCAGAGTGCTGGACACCCCCTGCTCTTTCATCCCTCAGTGCAGGCTTCTGCCAAGAATGCCCTTCCCTAGCCTCTGAGCAGCTAGCATCTTTTCACCTTTTATTCCTCAGCTGCTTAAATGCCACCTTCTCGGAAAGACCTTGTCCGTGATGCTATATCCAAGGTGATCCCTCCTGGAAATCCCTACCACAGTCCCTTGTTTACTTCCTTCCTAGCATTTCTATCACGGCCACTGTTGTGATTACTTGCGAGTCTCTTCTACTTGACTAGAAATTCTACGAAGACTTACTTGGTCTGCTGCCTCAGTTAAGGGCTGCTGTACAAATGAATGAATACAAAACTTGATCTGCTCCTGTATCAATACTCATGTATACGTCTCACTTGTTCCCATAACATTTTTACTATCTAGAGAATAGAGATTATACACTCCTAAAGGGCGTGCGCCCTTGGGCTAAGTATTTCTTTCTGTGTTCTCAGCCCTCCACATGATGACCACCACGGTCAGAAGAACAGCTGGAGTTGGGGGTGGGAGGCCTGGTGCAGGCACATCCAAAGGAGGGAGGGAGGGGGGCAGCCCTCAAAAGTGGTAATTTGGAAAGTGATGTAGTGACAAGACAATTTTCAGGACAATGTTAAAAAAAGACAGCAAGAGGAAGCAGAGTAAAAAAATACAACGGAAACAAAAGTCACAAGGGTGCCAGGCAGAGAATATGGTCAAAGGCGGTGCCTTTTCCCTGTTTGCTCCCCAACCAATCAAGGGCACAGGCCCCCTCCCGCAAGGTCAGCACCAGGCTTGACCTCTGGGTGGGCAAGCAAGAAATATTTGTTGCTGTAAATGTATCAAGGCCGCCAATTTTTCTTATTCTAAAAGAGGTACAACTTCAGCATAAGGGAGACATTTTTCAACTGGTTCCCCTCTTCCTCAGCTCTCATCATGTACTCAGCAGCTGTCTGCAGCCAGGGAGAAACAAATCTTACTCAAGTCTGACCACTGAAAAGGCAGGACCTCAATGAACCCTGCCTCACAGACCCACCCGTGAAGAATGCCGGCGTCAGCAGTTCTTTCTGCGGCCACTCATTCAGAGAACAGTGATCCCTGGGGATCTCCTTGAAGTGTTTATCTCCCAAGGAGGTTACGGTCAAGGAAAAAAAATCCTTAGCACTCCCTTTTTCCCACCCTCTCCCCGCCCCCGGAGAGGAAGTCACCACACACAGGTGATGAAAGAAAAAGCCAAATATAGGGCAGACAAATAGCACACTTGTTTTTTTTTTTAAAAAAGAGCTTTACACTGGTGGGTTTTTAAGTCAAAGATGACTATCTCGAGTTTTATGTAAATTTTTAGTACGTAAAGCATATTCATATCAGTCAGTTTAAGAAAGTGACTTCAGTATACTGAGGACTAAAAACAAATGAGACACAGACACTCAGAGACACAATTTCAAATCTGTCCAAAGAAGTGATTTCAAGCAGCGGCTTTTATTTGACAACTAGGTCTAAAGACGCAAGGGTCGGTCAAATATGTAAAACACTGGAAGAACAAGCATGAGCTAAGCTGAGACTATACTCTAGGCTAAACAGGAAAACAGCATTCCACTAACTGGGGCTGAGATGTTGAAAGGGGGTTCAGGTCACAGTCTAATCCCACCCTGTCCCCCATCTCACATGATCAGAGGTCAGAGACCTAAATTACAAGGCAACTCACTACAGAAAAGGTCTCAGAGCTCTGCTCGCCGCCCCTGGCAACTGTGAGTGCTGCTCTGCGCTCCTGCTGACCTTCCTTCCTCCTCCTCCCTGACCACCCAGCCCTGCCCCACCAGCAGTATCTCCATCAACACTGTCTTCCCCGTCGCACTACGGGCTAAGGAGGTTGTTGACCCTTATTCTAACATGTCCTTTTAGGTTAATTACTTTTGTGTACTCCGGTGTACCCAGTGACATTTAATCACTACAGCGCTACTTGGGTAAACAGAACTGAATGGAGCCAACTGCAATTTGGCATCGAGCTAAATGGTGTGGTAATAGCAGCATGCTGAATACCGGAAGAAAATATTCTCCCTCACCACCCTGAGAAATGAGGGGAATACCATTCCATCAATCACTATTGTATTAAAAAGGAAGAACCCTAGAGCTCAGTAGTATGCTTTTGCTATTTAATACTAGATATGGCTTGAAAGAATCCTGCACTTTGCAATGTTAGGACACTACAGAAAAGCTTTTGCTGAATGAATCAATGAAGATCAAGATAACTCAAAGTGTAGGTACAACTTTTGTGGTATGAGTGTCTCCCCTCTGACAGCCCCTCTCTTCACACGTGTACACACACAAGCACACAAAGTCCATCTCAGGATAGCCCTCTGCTAACAGCCAGCACTCTATCATCCTGCTAGTCTTTTGGTTTGTAAGCATCCAAGGCACAGGAATCTAGATGCAGAAGATCCCACAACCTAGTGTGTACAAGAAAGCATCCAGGAGCAGGGGATTAATCAAAGGTCACGGCACAGACCTCCGAGCCACTGAGAAGCTCTGCTCAAACACACAGCCCTGAGCCTCCTTCCAGGGGGAAGGGAGAGCAGGGCAGAGCCAGCCAGACCCCGCTGGAAGCAGAAGTGCTTTCAACACCAGCTGGTGGAATGAGGCTTTACTCCTCTGTCAGAGGGGCTAAAAAAGACTTCGCAAGCAGGGCCTGGTGTTGCGACTCCGTCGCAATCCTATGACTTGAGCTGACTGGCTACTGTGTGTTGGCTGTTCCAGACACTGGGGACACAAGGGGAATAAGGCACCGTTTTGCAGCGCAGTGGAGTCTGGACGGAAGGGGTGGGGGGATGAAATAATCACAGGCTGCAGAGTGAGAGTGCTCTGGTTTCAAGTCTCAGCTCCAACACACGTGTGATTCCAGCACTTTAACCCCTCAAGGCCTCAATTTTCATGCCTATAAAACGGCGGCGACAAGGGTATCTGTCCCACATTATTGTAATAGAGATTAGATGAGCTAACTAGGAGAAGTGGCAGGTATATACTGCCCTTTCTTTCACACTTATTTCTGGAATCTGCCCTAGAGGGCAAAAAGGCCAAGCCTTTATCAGCAAGCCAATCCGGGCAAGTCTCCTCTCGCCTTCCTTTGAAAGAGGGTCATGGGCAGTTAGTTTCTCAAGCCTCAGATTCTGGGGAAAAGCCACCCTATTTGTCCGGATTCAAACATTTCAGACAGCCTATTCTCCAGTCCGGGCACCTACCTGCCCCCTTGGCTTGGTGCCCTCTTCAAAAGAGACGTTCTACTCTTTTTCTTTATTTGTAGAATTCATGCCAAAGGTGTCAGCATGGCCTTGAGTCAGGGTAACAGAGTGAAGGCTAGACTTGCACACCAACTTCACTGGAACGTCACAAACGACTCTACAGTGAGGGAGGTGTGAGGACTAACGGGGTGGTGGGAACACAGCACAAACCCCCTGGTTAATAACAGAATACCATCAGCTACTTGACTCGAGTACCAACTAGGTGCCAGGTACTCTGCTGGGCCCTACGGCAGTGACTTGGATCACAACAGAAAGTGAGGATGAGGACCCTATCCTCAGAGAGCACTCTTTCCAAGTAAGGGACATAAAATAAAGTAAATGAAGTTATTATTAAGAAATTAACAAATCAGTAATAGAATAAGTGCAAATGGCAACATGCTACAAAGGAGATAAACTGGATGTTAAGACTAATGACAGGGTGCTCTGGGACAGCCTCTTCAAAGAGAGGACACTCAGGCTGACATGGGAAGTGGAGCCCACCATGTGAACAGCCAGGAGAACACTGCTGCAGACAAAGAGCAGAGCACTTGTACAGGCCCCGAAAAGGAACAGAAGGGCTGGGTGTCTGCTGGGGAGGGAGCGTGTGAAGGGGCCATGTTGGGAGGAGGGAGGGCCGGGCTGTGCAGACCCAGCAGGGCATGGTGAAGTCTATATGTTTTATTCTAAGTGCCCTTGAAGGGGAGTGATGAGATGGCACACACGTTCTAAAAATTGTTCAGGAGATCCTTGAAAAGTTCTATGTTAGAGGGGGCCAGAGTCAGAGTTAAGACTTTTAAAAGCACTTAAGAGCAGAAAAGATTATGTTGCCGACTTCCACCCTTGGTAATTAAAAATGAAAACACTACTAACTAAGTGTACAATATAAACCTCACATGAATACTAAATTTAAAAGAGCAAAATTCTGAATCAGATCATCAAAGCTGAGCTTTCATCATTTTTGGTGTCCTCGTTTTACTAGTGCTGTTAGTATGGGCTCAAGTGAGCCTGCCAGCTAATAGAGCTTTGGAGGGGAAACAGTGGTCCAGGGGGAGATGCTGGTGGCTCGGACTGGAGGGAGTGCTGGAGAAGGGAAAATGCGGATGGATTTCAGAGAGATGTAGAGGTATAACCTAGTGTCTTACTTCACATTAACATATACGTGTGTATATATGTGTGTGTGTGCGCGCACATGCGAGTTAAGGATGCATGTATTCCTGAGTGCATGTAGGTACAGATGCGTGTATATAATTAGAATGGAATCAAGTTTGTCAACATACTGGTGTCATCTTTATGCATCTGCAATCTGATCTAGGTTTGTCCTGGAAAAAGAAAGGCGTAAGTCTTAGGTATCCCACAAGAATGCTCCTAACCTTCAGGGGACTCACGGGACCACGTGGCACGTGTGAACAGCATCTTCCAGGCTTATCACGGAATGGGGGTGAGGAGAGGGTTGGAAACAACTGATCTCATCAACCAGAACTAAATTCCTGTAAGGTGGCATATCAGGTATTTAAGACAGATGCTGAAGAATAAATGCTGATTCTTTTTTTTTTTTTTGAAAAGGCACGATGGCATATTTATTTGAAAATTTCAGGACAGGGTACAATGGCCACGCAAAAACCTCACGTTGTGCTGTCAGCATGTTAGCCACAAGCCATATGTGACTATGTAAGAATTTATATTAGTAAAAGTAAAACTAAACTTTCCAAGTTGCACTATCCATGTTTCAAATACTTAATAAATGCTGATTCTTACTCAAAGAAACTTAGAGGGAAGGAAGGTAAGACCCATTTCTGTGATCATCAGAAAACTGGATGATAAGAGTACGGTGACCGTTTCAGAAGGGGTGGGATTTACCCACTGAGACGTCCCATGGGAGAGGTAGGCTAGGCACCGCTTGGGAAGGAGGAATAAGCACTGTTAGGGTCCAAACCTGCACTGAGGCCATTCCAGGCATGTGAGGAGGCTAGGCCAAGTCTGGGAGGAAGTGGAAAAGAACAAGGCACAGTGCAGCCAAGACCCCAAAAGGTGTCCTTTCTCTGGGATGATGTCATGGGCTGGGATGAGACAAGTGGCAGGGAGCAACCAATTCAAGGACTGGACAGCGGTTCTCCACCCTGGCTGCAATCACCAGTGTCACAATCACCTGTGGAGCTTAAAAACCAAGCCCCACCTGGGCTCCACCCCAGAGCAATGAGGCAGCTTCCGTCAGAGGGGTGGGACTAGGCAATTTTAAAAGCCCCCAGGGTAATTCTAACGTTGAGACCTACGGCATATTAAGAGAATCAGCTACTCCTGTGATCCGAACACCAAATCAGCTAGGCCCTCCTGCCTATTAGTGCAAGTCACCTCCAGCCCTTTCAGAGAGCACAATTAAATTAGCGGCAGTGACAGCAACCCAGACTTTATCTCCCTGTGGCCGTTCTCCCCAGGAAGAACCACATTTAACTGTAAAAAAACTGTGTCTTTCAAAATCATAGTTTGGAGTTGAGAGAGAGGAAAACCGCAACCGCGACCACGTCACTAGATGAACCTAGATGCTCTATACATCTCTGAACGCCTGAGTGTGGTGTTCCCACACACGGCTCTACAATGCTGACAAAGTGATGTATTTTGAGTGCCGTAATTAAAACAGTAATCTCAATAAAGTGCGCATTATGAGATAATTGGCCATCCTCAGGTATTAAGCAAACTGTGGTAAGAGCCAAGGATACTCATCACTGAGGTCAATTACAATAATTGCTTATCTGAATTGCATTATTGCTATTGTAAACCCCGCTTCATTTTTAAAAACAATAAAAACTGATAAAGCACACACTACAGGGAAATGACCTGAGAAGGGGTTCTTACTGTTCCTGTTGTTTGACTGCTGCAATGTCGCTCGGTCATCTAGGAATTCACATAATCAAACTCTCAGCGCCTCCACTTACACCCTATTCCTTTAAAACAGGTATGTGGGGGGCTTCCCTGGTGGCGCAGTGGTAGAGAGTCCGCCTGCCGATGCAGGGGACGCGGGTTCGTGCCCCGGTCCGGGAAGATCCCACGTGCCGCGGAGCGGCTGGGCCCGTGAGCCATGGCCGCTGAGCCTGCGCGTCCGGAGCCTGTGCTCCGCAAGGGGAGAGGCCACAACAGTGAGAGGCCCGCGTACCGCAAAAAACAAACAAACAAACAAAAAAACAAACAAAAAAAACAGGTATGTGTCCTCAGCTTTGCAGTCGTAGCTCGTTAAGGAAATATGCCTGTCGGACATTTGAGAAGTGGCTCAGAAGGGCAATATATGGTTAACATATAGGAAAATGGAGTAGCTCTAAATCAATAACAAAATTAGAGAGTACAAGAGAAAACCAAGTACCCATTTCTCTGTGAGTTGCATTTTCCCTCATCAACAGATTACAGAAGTCTTCACTGCCTTTTGCAGAAACTGAGTCTCTCAGTTCTGCCGCTTTATAGCTTGTGGGAAGAGATTTCACCCTCCACATGCCGCTGTCAGCTTGTCTAGATTAGTACTTGGGCTGAGGTAACCAGTAACCAACCATCAACCAGAAGAGAGTCCGGAAAAGCTTTGAAGACCAGAGGAGGGAAAACAATTTCTGACCCTCCTTCAGTTAATTGAAATGTGTTTGACAATTGAAGAGTATAAAACTTCTTTTTCGAGCTGTGATTAAACTTCAACACTTTGAAGTTTTATACAGTATTCTTCCCCGGTAATTAACTGCACTAATGAAGTTAATCAGTAGGGAAGAATGCCGTATAAAACATCAAAGTCTCGAAGTTTAGTGTCACCATCAGTTCAACTAAACAGTAATAAAGGAATCATTTCTTAAAGCACATTTATGCATGCTCAGCACTTCTATTTACAAGCTCAAATTGTACGATAGAAACATTTTTCAAAATATCCAAAGATGCTATCCACAATGCAATCCAACTGCACCGACAGCAGCAACATATCACTTAATGTAGTGTAATTAAGTGGCCAAGAACGCCACATAAAGCAAAGGAACTGAGACATTTAATCATAGTTATGAGGACGGTTATAAATCTACCATTACCGTGAGAGGAAGGAATGGGGGAACCCAAGGCAAACAGCCACAAAAAGAACTACCGTAACCTGAAGGCTAATGCTAATTATGCATTAGATAGTGGGTTTATCTTCAGTCTGAGAAAAAAAAAAAAAAAAAGCTATAAACAAGAACTGCAGACATCAGGCCCTTTCAGGCACTACCAGACAGCACGGAGCGTGTCCCTTGCCCTTTCCATCGGAACACAGTGTGCAGGGGTGGTAAGAATACCGAGAGGCAAGATCAGCGGTGGCCTTCTCAATGTGAGCTCATAGGTACGAACAGGCTCTCGAGAACGAGGCAGGAAAGCTCCCATCTTGAGCTGGGAGGGACCCGAGAAGTCATCTAAGTCCCCTGTTACTCAAGGTATGGTCCACTGTCCAGCAGCGGTGAGATCTCCTGAGAGCTTGTGAGAAATGCAGCATCTCAGGCCCACCCCACACCTACTGAATTGGAACCTGCACTGTAACCACCATCTGTGCTTTTTATGCTCATTACAAGTTTTGAGAAGCCCCTGTCTACTTCAACCATCTCACTTATATAGGAAGAAACCTGAATCCCGAGGGCTGAAGTAACTCGGGCAAGCTAATACAGGGCAGATACTAGAAGATGATCTTCTGATTTTATTAAGAGGCACAGGAAGTGATGCCTGCATACTGTGAAAACAAACCAAACCTGTATACAGAGCAGCAAGGCATCATCAATAAAAGAGGACACGAAAGGGGTCAAGGGAATGACAAAGGGACTTGCTTCCTCAGGTCTGACAGATCTGGATGGCTTTAAAACCTGTATGACTTAGGCCAAGAATTCCATCAAACACGTATGAAGTGAAAACTTACAAACTCTGTAAATAGGAAAGATGAAAAAGGACATTAAAACGCGTAAAAACAAAACAAAACCCAAAACCCAGAGAAAGAAAAGCTCTGAGGTCTCCACTTTACTTTTTTGAAGGGCAATGGAAAACAAGAGAGAAAATGCGGCATCTACAGGGCCACCACATGTGACTGCAGAGGATGTGGACTGCCCAACTCCAGGGAGTATAAATTGCACTTCTGCACAACCACGCGTGGCCAGACTAACCCAAGCCCACGAGGAAGTGAGAAGCATGGGCAGGCTTGTTGGATCACGTAAGGTTGGATCCAAAGGTCAATTAGGATCCCAGAGGACGAAAAAAGGGGAACAAGAATGTAGGCTTGACTTCCCTGGTGGCGCAGTGGTTAAGAATCCACCTGCCAGTGCAGGAGGCACGGGTTCAAGCCCTGGTCTGGGAAGATCCCACATGCCGCGGAGCAACTAAGCCCATGCGCCACAACTACTGTAGCCCGCGTGCCTAGAGCCTGTGCTCCGCAACAAGAGAAGCCACCGCAATGAGAAGCCTGTGCGCAGCAACGAAGACCCAACGCAGCCTAAATAAATAAATTAATTAATTAAAAACAAAAACGCAGGTTACATTAAAGCCACTGAAGCAATCTCATCAGAATTGTTAATCGTGTAACAAATGTCTCTCCCCCAGTGAAATATGAGCCCCGGGAGGGCATATATTTTTCGTCCTGTTCACCACTATATATTCCCAGAGCCTAAGTACTGTGCCTGTACTGGGCTAGCCACTGAATAACAAAATTTTAAAAACATTTAACAGATAAGTTTTGTGGCTTATTATCTGTAGATTGGCACTGTATTTAGCACCCTACAGCAATTACTAATGACGCTGATGATGAAACAGAACTGACATAAATTTAACCCTTGGGACCTACATTAGTTTCCTAGGGCTGCCAAACCAATTCCCACAAACCAGGTGGCTTAAACAATGGAAACTTTTTCTCTCACAGGTCTGGAGGCTGAAGTCTGAGATCAAGGTGATGGCAGGGCCATGCTCCCTTTGAAGGCTCTAGGGAAGAATCCTTCCTTGCCTCTCCAGCTTCTGGTGGCTGCTGGCAATCCTTGGTATTGCTTGGTTTGTGGTAGCATAGCTCCAATCTCTGCTTCTGTCTTTACATGGCCTCTCTCTCTCTCTCTCTCTGTTTATGTACTTCCCTGGCGCCAATAACGATGACAATATCACTGAAGTGTCTCAGGAACTATTTCTTCTAGATGACCTTCCCATCACATCCATGTGGCCTCAGTGTTAAGGAAGAGGCACTGGCTTTTTTAAAGCTAGGATCTCCATACAGAAGTTCCCCCACTCCCTTCTCATTTCTTTCAGAGTCCTGCCTCATCCCCACCTTTGGGAGTACTAAGGAATTCAACCTGTAGCACTTCTCCAGAGGAGTAATATTTATGATGCAAAATGATGAACCTGACCCTCCAAAACATTCTCTGACTCAAGACCTTGAATGAGTGAGGGCAGCAGCAGACAAGATGTGACAGACCCACAAAAACACACCTTACGCAATGGGTGGCCCCTTGAGACACAGGGCTACTGGGATGGGGATGAACTAAGAATGCATGCGCTTTTTCTTTAAAAAAAAAAAAAAAAAAAGTTTTTAAAAGGTTAGTGATATGCCTAAAAGATGTGACTGATACATACATTTCCTTAACTGTACATATCTGAAATCAATAAAAGTCTCCACCATGATGTTACTTCCAACTTGAAAATACCTTTTCGTTAAGTAATAAGCCAACTCAAGACATTTTTAATTCAAGCCAAAGTAGCTAAAAAGCAGAAATCACATTCTCTTACATCCTAATATTCTGCCAAGTAGTTAAGCGTGATAACTGACATTCAGACACACGACCTTCTGTTCAATTCAAATGAGTTATCTTTAGATACTCTGCGATGACTCTTCTTGTGATTTAAGTACCTCATAATACAATCCATCCTTCGCTTTGCTGTTGTTTAGGAAAGGCTTGAATAATCACCCTACGACAGTGTTCTGGCAAACACTCTTAAACTATGTAATTCACCAGGTTCAACTCTGCTGGTACAATCACATTCAAAGAAGATGGTTATAATACGTTATCATCCAGCTATACAATCCAAGTTGAATTTTTCCTTGGCTGAATTCCTAACATTTTAATGCTGAAATTGATCTGTTTTAAAAACATCATGTGAAGGGTTTTTAAATACCATACATGCCCAAGCTCTTTATTTTAAAAGCTTTAGAAATGAGCTTGCATAAACAGAAAAAAAAAAAAAAATCTGCTCTTTAACCTAGCATTAAGCATATTTAAAGGACAACAGGCATGTCTGGCAAACAAACTACTGCAGTATACAAATTACCCAGCAGAGATGAGGATAACAATGCTTCTTATGTGGGTTTAGAACCTAGAGAAAGCTGACATTTCATCAAAGTTGTCTTGGAAACAATATTCTTTGTATTATTTAAAACACAAGAGGTGCATATTTGCATGTGGGCTACTCCCTGCAAAACAGGCAGATCGTAAGGCTGCTATGGTTCTGGTACAGTGATGGAGAATGGGAGTGTGTAAGCACTGAAATTATGCAAGGTGTTTTCAAGAACAGAGGACCACCAGGACTAACGTGCCAGGTTACAATATGGTTCCCACTTGGGCTGATTTTCCTTTACCTCTAAGACCATTGTGTAGACCGACTACAATAGTGGCCACAATTTTCACATGTCCCTGTATCCACGTTTGGCCATGTGACTTGCTTTGGCCAACGGTACAGTAGCAAACTGGATGCTAACAGAGGCTCTCTTGGCCTCTGCTGCTGCCAAAAGAATAAGCCTTAGCCTGTCGGAGGGGTGGGTACAAGAGATAACGTGGGGAAGAGCCAGATGGCCTGAGCTGAAGACATTCTAGACTACCCAGCCGACTGTAGACACATGAGCAAATTCTGCCAAGATCAGCCAAGCCCAGCTCAGGTAGAAGAACTCTCCCCAGCCCTGCAGCCAACACAAAGACTAATGAGATAGAACAAATAGTTTTCACTTTATACCACTAAGTTTTGGAAGGTCTATTACACAGCAATTGCTAACTGTATACATAATCATTTAACTGAGTATAGGCACTATAGGAAAATATGTCCCTTCCCCTTCTTAAGCCACCCATATTAGGAATACATGAAAATAATGTAAACTAAAAAAGCAAACTCATTCCTTTCTGGTTCTCAGCCTGATGACTTCTAATGCTTAAGAAATGAGTCGACATGTATAAACAGTAAACTATCATAAACTTGTTACTGCTTCACCAGCCCCACTAACATATGAAAAGCACTCTATAATTTTCAAATCATTTCTACTTATACCATCGTATCTGCCCTCCCCCAAACTTTGTTAGGATAGTATTAACACCACCATGTTAGTGATGAGAAAATAGAACTCGAGCGAGGTTAAGTGACTACTTAAGGTCACACCGCTATAGAGAAATAAAGCTGGTATTAGAATACAGGACTTCTGACTCGAGACCTCAAACGATTTTCACTAGTACTCTGACCCAAAATAAGGAGAATATGACAAGGTCAGTAAGATTACTCACACTTTTATCAATTCATGGAGTAAAAAGGCAAGATATAAAAAATTGTATATTGATGTAACTGAAATAATTTAGGAAAAAATAGAATGGCTCACAGTTTGAGTCCTAAATCACATTGATACGCCAGTATTACATAATTTAGATATGGTTATTTTTACAATATCATATCTTTTTTTTTTTTTTTTTTTTTTTTTTCCGCTGTCCGTGGGCCTGTCACTGTTGTGGCCTCTCCCGTTGCAGAGCACAGGCTCCAGACGCGCAGGCTCAGCGGCCACGGCTCACGGGCCCAGCCGCTCCGCGGCATGTGGGATCTTCCCGGACCGGGGCATGAACCCGTGTCGCCTGCATCGGCAGGTAGACTCTCAACCACTGCGCCACACCAGGGAAGCCCTACAATATCATATCTTTAAAAAGCAATAAATATTTTCCCAAGTTTACATTTTTGAAATCATTCTCGGTATTCAAATTATGGGCACAATTTTGTGAATCAAAGGAATTTTGAAGATAAAAGGACCAGAGAAACGATACCTTCATGAAATTAGTCAGGACAGGCACCATGGAAGCTCTGTAATTGGTTCTCTCCACATGTGAGTATTAAAACAACTCTCAACTTCATGTTTATTTATGCTTATCTAAATTTCCTCCTGAGATTTTAAAAGGGGGATAAAACCCATCTTTAAAGGTTATCATTTCATGAACAAAAGTACCATGTCAGACCTAGACGAACGAGCATGGAGTCAGTAGATGCCTGAAGGGAGAATAGGGAAGAGAAGGAAAGAATTCTCCCTAAAGATAGGGAGAAGTAAATTGGGAGTTAAACTAATGGTCTATATCAAAGGTTAGTCAACTTTTTCTGGAAGGGGCTTGACAGCAATGATTATTAGGCTTTGCAGGCCACATAAGGTGTCTACTGCATATTCTTTGTTTGTTTACAACCCTTTAAAATG
>RJWK010022843.1:0-29578 GCA_004363435.1 Platanista minor | reverse complement strand
CTTATATAGCACCAGGATGCTTTACAAATAGTAACAAACTTAATCTGCATAATATACAATTTGCATAACACCCCACTTTATGGTTGAGGAAACTGAGTTGTAGACACTTCCTAATTTATCTAAGTTCACATCCACAGTAGGGGTAAAGCAACTAGCAAAGAACTTGATGGAGACTAGGCCCAGTCGTAAGGGACCGTGTTCTCTCTATGCCCATGGCTGATGTCCTAAAGCCCCTCATTTCACATGGTTATATCCTCACTTAAAAAAAAATGAGAATATAAATACCATCTAAGTGTAAGAGAAAACAACAAAACTCACATATTTGTTTCAATTACAATATTTCTTGGATTAACTCAGACCCAGTAGCTTCCCAGTTTGAAAGCTCATCGGGAGTTCTGTTGGAGGAACCACAAATGAACAGCCTATATTTTTCTGCTTGGTGCTGGCCATCTCAAAAGCCCAGCCTGCAGCAGGGACTCTGGAGATTACAGTCCAGCAAGGTTAATGATGGTGACCAGGACTTGCACTCACATCTGTCCGGCTACAAACCCCATAGTGTTTCCATGAAAGCACAATCAATTATAAAAGGGGCCAAATGGGTCAGTTAGAGGCTTTCAATTCTACATGTGGCATTTCTACAGTTCCTACTTGACAAATAGTGTGAACCTACTTATTCCACATTTTGCTATTGACGCTAAGGCTACCAAGATGAATAAAACAAAGCCCTCCAGAGCAGAATTATCAAGTAACACCACTCTAGTTGGGGGGCAGAGATTGCCAGCCTCTGCCTGTCTCAGCCCTCTCTCCACTCTTTAGTCCTGAGGACATTTACACAGCTGACTCAGCCAAGAGTAGCTCTGGACGGGCAGGAAAAGAAGACTTTGGTGTCTCTAGCAGATGGGTTCTGGCATTAGTCTGGCTGCCCTAATCTGATTTCTGGTGTCTAGAATGATCCACAGCATCTCACACCCAACAGGGTAAACCATCCCACTGATCCTTATTCCTTCAACTTGCTTTCAGCTTTCATTTCCTGAATGCACTCCAAGTATCTCCCATGAAGCTAGAGGCTTGGCCAGAGCCCCCATCCCAAATGACTTGGGCCAGACCCTCTTCCTCCTCACAGCTTTCTAGCTCAGGGTTATATGAATCTAAGTAAATCATGGAGACTGGTGAAATTCCCACCATACTGGATTGTACATATCATCCTTCCTTCGTTCCTAATGCACAACACGTTACCACAAATGTAGGGGCTTCAAACAATATAAATTTGTCATCTCCCAGTTTCCATGAGTTAAGGGTTCAGCGCACGTTCACTGGATCCTCTGCTCAGGTCTCATAGCAGAAATCAAGGTGTCAGCCAGCTGCTTCTTCATCTAGAGGCCCTACTAAGGAAAGATCTGCTTCCAGACTCACACAGGCGGTTTTAAGACTTTGTCTCCTGGCAGTTGTAGGAGTGAGGTCCCCACTGTCTTGCCAGCTGCCAGCAGAAGACCACCCTCAGCCCCTAGAGGCCACTCGCACGTCCTTGCCATAAGAGCCCCTTTAGTTCGCAGTGGGGAACCTCTTCATATCAAATCCTCTCATGGTTCCCATCTCTCTGACATCCCCTTCCTTCCACGCCCAGCCCAGAGAAATCTCTGTTCTTTCCAAGGGCTCACGTGACTAGGTCAGGCCTATGCAGGTAATCTCCTTATTTTATTTTATTAAAAAAAATTTATAGATATGCATGTAAGTATATATATATATATATATATATATATATATATATATATCAAGATATACACACACATATGTACAAAGAGAGACAGAGAGAGAACTGTGTATGTATATGACAGAAGAAGAAAGGCTGAAAGGATTCTCAGCAATGTCAATAGTGGCTGTGGGATCATGGGGGACTGTTACTTTCTTTTTTTCTCTAATTCTGTATTTTCTAAATTTTATAATAATAAACACATACTTTTGTGAAAAAAAATTTTAGATGCTACATGTCTTTATTTATTTAAAAAAACAACATTTAAGAAAGGATTTTGCTGAAAATAATCAAGGGCTATGGTCTCCAACTACAGTTGCTCTCCCATGACTAATATATTAAAGATACAATATAAATACACTATATCAAGAAGCAAGTACCATTGTTCAAGGGTAGGCAAAATTGCCTGATAAAGATTTCACTGGCATGTCACACAGCCATTGGTAGGCTATGTTGCTGTAATGAATAACCCCAGAATCTCAGGGGCTAACAGAAGAGATTTCTCACTCACAATGATATAATTCATTGTGGCTCTGTTTCACGTGGGTAATCTCCTTATGTTAGGGCCAATGGTGCCATTTAACACAACCTGATAATGAGAACAAAAGTCATCATATTCACAGTACAGGGGATTGTGCTGCACATGGACATCAGGGGTCAGGAAACCATGGGGGAGAGCTTAGAATTCTGCCTACCACACATCTCTACCTCGAGTTCCTGGCTGTTGTGTCCCACCCTCCAGTTAAAACCCCTCAGAGAATG
This sequence comes from Platanista minor, assembly GCA_004363435.1. Classification (NCBI taxonomy): domain Eukaryota; kingdom Metazoa; phylum Chordata; class Mammalia; order Artiodactyla; family Platanistidae; genus Platanista; species Platanista minor. Next base: position 27,066 of record RJWK010022843.1, on the reverse strand, counting down.
ATGCCATACCTCATTAAGACCAAATTCATAATCTTTGCCACCCACCCCGGGAACCTGAGATCTGGGCAGGTGGATCCCATTAGGAAGGCAGCGTCCATGGGCAGCTCATCCCTTTAACCTAGTGCAGATTGCTCCTGGCTTCCTTCCCTTTCCTGCACTTGCCAAATGCCTCACAGCTGAGCCAGCTTATGCAGCGATGGTCAGGTATACAGCCAGCTAAATGTCGTACAGCATGACAAAGGCTCCATGACTTATATAAATAAGGCCTTGAGATATACAGTGGAGGGAGGTGTGGATTCTGTCTGGTCAAAGCGGAGTTGGGTGGAAGAAGGCTCAACAGAAGAGTGACAGTTGTCGTGGACTTGATATAGGATTAGAGTTGTATTAGAAGACGGAAAGGGCATGCCAGGGAAAAGCCAGGGAAGCTCCAGAGTGCAGGAAGCAGTGGTGCAGGATTTGCCTAGAGTGAATGGAAAAGAGTGTTTGGACTTAAGACTATGTGATGGGAGGGAGAGTGAAGAAAGGAGCTTGTACATAATATTCAGATCGGCATTTAACTTCGAAGTAAATGTAGCCACTGGTTCTCAAGAAGGGGAAGCCAAGACTCAATGTGTTTTGAGAACAGTCATCCTAGAGACAGGGTGGGCTGGTTTAAGATAGGACTACTTAGGAAGCTGCTACAATAGGTCAATGAAAAGGCAGTGATTGGGGGATTGTAGAAGAGAAGAATGGTTTAGAAACGGCTTTTGGAGGTAACAGTGAGAATGAAGATGAAGGCTGTGTGTGTGGAGGCTTAGTGCACACAGGTAAATGTACTTCACAATTTTATATGCCACATTGCATAAATCATCTTATATTCTTCTGCAATCTTTGCATCTGTCTGTCTGCTTTCTTCAGTGATCTATATGAACCTCCACACTCTCACCTTTCAAGTGTCAGATACAATATTTCACCAAGGCTGGGTTCACTTCCACATGGATTCATAGAAGAGTGAACACTTTTTCCCCTTCAAGGACCCAGAATTACTACCTACCCGTCCTCCCACTGCTAAGATAACTCAAGATGTGCAGCCTCTAATGTATCACTGATTCGAGAAATCTTTTTGGAATGGGGTCATTGTTTAAGAAGCATCTGCTCATGATTTACTGACATTTGCCTCAACCTGTGTCATAAAAATAACACTGATATCTATCAAAAAACCATGTGTTGAAAATCTAATCTCTGGTTCAAGACGTCAGAAGAATGGTTACCCTTTAGGGGTTACTGACTGGATGGGAGCAGAAGGGAGCCTTCTGGGGTACCAGAAATGTTCTCTGTCTTTATCTGGTGGTAGTTCTGTGGCTGTTTTCTGTGTGAAAAGTCACTGAGTTGTGCCCCTAAGATCTGTGTGCTTTACTATATGTGAGTTATGTCTCAATAAAAACAAATGAAGCAAAGCAAAGAAAAAAAGAATAACCACGTGTCCTTCTGAAACTTATCTATATTTCTTAGCAGGTGGTTTTTATGATCGCCTTTACTAAAAAATGGAGGTTCAAGTTTAAGTTACTTTCCCAAAGTCACATGGCTAGCCAGAGGCAGAGTCAGGATACAAGCCAATGTTCTCATTCCAAAGGCTGTGCTCTTTCAACTATAAGACTAAGGGTTTTTCAGACTTACTTCCACCCTGGATTTTTTTCCTCCCTAGAATACAATGATCTCTGACTCTGAACGTGTCCTGCTAGTATGCATGTTAGACCTACTGTATTCTGATATGGTTGGCTTTGGGGGGCCACAGTGAGACCACAGTCCCTTGCACAGGAGCAAAGTATGATCTTCGGTAAAAAGGTAAAAGCAAGCTCCCAGACAGGAGTGAGGAATCCAGAGCAAGGGGCTTAGACTGGCAGTGTGGAAGACCCTGCCTCTTCCTGGACCTCTTAGGCTGAGCTCTCCTGAGAGGTAGAGGAGGGTAGCCTCTGCCCCATGAAGGCGGGAAGACCCTGGTGTGGAGCCACAGACTTCAAATGATTGTATACCTTGGTTCATAAATGAGATCCAGCTTATTTTCCTTCTGTATTTCTTCGGCAACATTAGTTTAAGTGTGATAAAATCTCCTGCATCACATTTTTTGAAAAACAGAGCCTTACTTCAGATCTACATAATCAGAATATCTGGAATCTGGAGTATTTTAACAAGTTTCCCCAGGTGTTTCTATTCTAATATACAACAAAGTATAAAAGTCACTGCCCTGGAGTCTAGAATAGTGGTTTGAGATATGCCAGCTTCAAATCAACTCGACTCCAGGGTTCTCTACAGAGACTCTACCTTAAAAAGGAAGAAGCTTTCCTCTGAGTTCAGAATGGGGATGACTACAGTATGAAAGCCCTGAGGGAAACAGTAGAGGGTCTTTGAGGTCAGACTCCTAAACTCAACACGGAGACCTTTCAACCCATGCCAAATATGAGGATTTGGATTTTTTTTTTTTTTCTTGAGATACTTAAAGTAAAATTTACCCTTTTAAAGGTTTAGTTTTGGGCAAATACAGTGTCATGTAACCACACATAGTCAAGACATAGAACAGTTTCATCACCCCCTAAATTTCCCTTATATCCTTTCATAGCCTACCTCTGTCCCCACCTCTAGTCTCTGGCAACCATTGATTTGTTTCTGTCCATTTAGTTTTATATTTTCCAGAATGATGACATTCTGTATAACTAGAATCATGTAGACTTTTGAGTCTGGTCTCTTTTACTTTTTTAGTATAATACATTTGCTAATACATAACCTGAATTGGTGTGTGTTTCCATAGTTCATTCTCTTTTATTGCTGAGTAATATTCTATTGAATGGATATATCACCATTTGTGCAATGACAGAACTGCCATGAATCAGGGGTGTGGGGGGCAGGAGGTGGTGGGGTGAAGCAGTAGCAGGGTGTGTGATTGAGAGCCCTCAGTTTGAATGTGACAGTGTGACCCTGAACTGCCTCTGTGATATTACCCTGTGATATAGTGAATGGAGAACATTCCTTTAGATGTGGACATCTATAACTAGGGACAAATTTTATAAAAGGTGGCCACAGAATGCCAAGATACACTGTAGATTTCCCTCTGTTCATTATGATTACTTTATTTCCAGCCAAATCTGATTTTGAGGACATTGGGGAAGGGACATCTGAACGTCTGTCTGCTTTTACAGCAAGTTGCTTTGTTACAGAATGGAGAGTGTGAAAGCACTAAAACGGCAGTGACAAGTCCAAAGGTCTGCCACTCTCCAGGTATGGGGACTTGGGTAAGTTCTGTTGAATGCTGAAGTCCCAGCTTGCCTCATCTAACTCCTTCCTCCTCTGCTTGCCTTTTCTAGGTCTTAGAGATTCAGGTAAGGTAACAGATGTCATACCCTATGAAAACCCTAAACTTATTTACACTTGTTAATTACTTTTAGAAGCATTGTACATGTGTTGTATCTCCACCACATATCTGTGAGGCTCAAGGGTAGTATGTGCCACCACAGGGTTTCCAATAAAGGTATGAACTCAAACAACCTTTGAAGGGAAGCAAGGAAGAGCATCTATATCACAGCCAATGTAAACTCAGGCAGTTAGACTTGAGAGCCATGTTTTAATATATATTTTCCTAAATAAATTCAAGTATGAGAAGTGATCATTTTGGTTCTTGTGAGTTTAGATCAGTTAAAATCCCTTAATTTTTTCTTTTGTTTAAAGCTTTCATATTTGATGTGCACCCTAAAAACTACCAAGTTAAATTGTTAATTATAAAGTAAAAGATAAATTCAAAACTTACAGGGTAAGTATAAAATATCACTTTTTATAATTAAAGTTCACATATTAGATTATTAATTTAGTTGAGTCAAATGCCCTAGTATGTCAAATATCAAATCTTCTAGAATCCTGATGGGTTTGAAATAAAATTAACTTCTTCTAAAGTTAAAGGTTATATTGATCACATTGGAGTCACATCACAGTGATTCCAATGTGAAATAAGAATAACCATATGGTTTTTGTATTGAATGCGAAAACTTAGATAGGTTAGGAGAGGGTCTGGTACACTGATTGAGGGCTTGCTGTGGCAGGCACCTAGGATACCTACCTGGGTAAAAAGCTTTGATAAAACAAGATCCCTGCCTTCAAGTGCCTCAGAACCTAATGGGCATATGTGTGTGATGGGGCAGGAGGGGAGGCAGATAAATGAAATGATAATTATGATTCAACAAGATAACATTCTGAGTGATAGATGCAGACACAATGATATGAGAATATAGAAGACTGGGCACTGAACATTGAATGACTGCAAGAATAATCTCTTTTCTCTGTGCCCCAATTTTTTCAGAAATAAATAACCTTAAATTGTAGTCAGGATTAAATGAGTCAATATTTGTGAAATACTTGGCACATAGTACATGCTATTTAAAAATTTTAAATAAACAAATAAATAGGCCAAGGGATCTAGAGAAGGGATCTAGATAATAAGATCTAGAGAAAGAAGCGTAGAGTGTGTTTGGAGCTGTGCTCAGGTTCTTTCTGGCAGGAGGATAATGTATAAAGAGAGATGCTATAAGCTAAAGGGGTGCAGAACTAAATCCTAGAGCACACTGCAGACCTTTCTAAGGGGGTTGGGTTTTACCCTGAGGATAATGAGAAGCAATGAAGGGATTGTAAGTCAGTCAGTGACCTGGAAAGACCAGAATCAAGGAAGCCAGTGAAGATTCTTTGTGATATTACCAATGATAAATACCAGTGGCCGGAACTAGAGGTGAACTATATTCAATATTCTGTGATAAACCATAATGGAAAAGAATATGAAAAAGAATGTATATATATTTATAACTGAATCCCTTTGCTGTATGGTAGAAATTAACACAACATTGTAAATCAACTATACTTCAATACAATAAATTAAAAAAAAAAGGATTAAGGAGGTAGAATCATAGATCTTCATGATATTTTGTTAGGGGTTGAGAAGGTTGGGAACCTAAGTATGATTCTCAAGTGTCTGGATTTTGTATCTCAAGGGCTGGAGGAGCCATTCATTGGCAAAGAGAATGGAAGAGAAGTAGAAGTGGGCTGTGGCTAAGATGGATAATGCATATGGAGCCTTGTCTGTTTGCAGAGTCTGGGATATATAGATGATGATGCTCACTGCAGGGCCTGAATGGACGGCCTTCCTCTGGGTTCACCAAGAGCAGAGGAGAGGTGATGGGACAGGTGTTGTCTTTAATTTGAATATATGAAAGTGAGGGCCAACTATGGAATTTGGGTGCTAAAGGCTCTGGTTCAGGGAATAAGCCCAAAGCTGGATGGAGCTCAACACAGAGCAACAAAGTTAAATGAAGCCAAGAAAAGGCAGGGCTAGGGAGAGGGAAAGTCTAAGAATTTCAGAGGGTCATGAAGCTATCAGTGCCTGCCATGTCCACTGGTTCCTCCTGAGGATAGCAGCCCCATAAGGCTCATTCTTTCTGATGAGTAACTGTGATTTGAGACATGGGTCTCAAGACAAAACAAGCCAGCTACCTATCCTAGATTGATTAGACTAGGGTGTGAAGCCCGAGATAATGATGTACCACCTGGAAACAAGGTCATTACTGTTCCCCATCCCTACCACCATCCCAATGTAGCTTAGAAAGAAAAAAACATGTCACTAAGGATATTTGATATTAGATAGTGGTATATATATCCATTCATGGCCTCTCTCGGAAAGGATAGAGAGATAGCACCCATAGACAGGGTATTTTGAATCACACTAAGCTGCTCAGGAAGAGATAGGGCCAAGAGTGATTGTCCACCTGAGAATATGACACCCTGTCTTACCTCACGCCCCCTTGTAGGCTTGCAGTCAAGCCCATTATTATCCACTTTTGTCAGAAGAACAAACTGAGGGTCAACATGTGACATTGCTACAGAAACAAAACCAAAACCAAAACCAAAACAAAACAAAAAGACCAAACTCTTACATTGAGGGGTTAGAACACATAGTCTGAGGCTAAATTGGTTATTCTTCCCTATTCTACACTGCCTCATCAATACATTGATAAATGTAATTCAATCAGCAGCTTATGATAAGTTTTATTAAAATGTCAACAGGCTTACCAGTCAGAATGAAAATGCAGGATAAAAAAACATGTTTGTGGATTTTACTAAACCCTACACTGTCAGAATATTAATTCCTACTGTTCAACAAATCCAGGCTCACTCATCTCTTTTCTATTGTGCTAAGAACACAAAGTAATAGGAGGAATAATGTTTTTCTTTTTCTCTGCTCAAGCTTTGAGCTTAAAACTGGACACGGCATGCTGGACACAGCATGACGCTTTTCGTTCCAAAGCCAGGGAATTTGATAGCTACCACACAGGTGCATTTTGCTACATCTAAAATCTTATCCCCCAAGTTCAGAACAGCTGCCAACTTTCTACACTAACAATTTATTTGCCTGTTTTTCCTCTCCCGCAAAACCCACAAATCATAATAAACGCTTATTTATTTTATTGGAACTGCAATAACTCCTTATTTCTGATTTTTAAAAAAATGAAAGGAAGGCCAAACAGGTAGAAAGTGGTTCTTGCATTATCCTGCTTTATTCCGCACCGAGGCTTTTAAGAGGTAAAAGCTGGCATTATCAGAGGCCTCAAAGGCACACCAGTTGCTGGGATGTACATCAAGGAACAAAGTGAATTCTTTCCTGAACAAGAGATTATCAAATTACAGACATGTCACCTGTGCTTCCTGGGAAGGGTCAGCACTTTCCCTTGCTCCGATGAAGAGTGTGTGACAGGCAGAAGGATACCACAGTTAACTAAGCAGCTGGTTAATAACAGAACTGACAGAGGACAAAGGTTGGTTTGAAGACAATGAAATAAAAGTGCTTCTTAATACATTTTTTTTCTTTGCTTATTCAACGGCTTGGTGGGTCCTGCTTTTTTTTCCCCCTTTTCCTTTTCCTTTCAGTAGGTGAGGCTGATGGTGATTGTAAACTCAAATTTAAAAGAAAAGACCGGGCTTCCCCGGTGGCGCAGTGGTTGAGAGTCCGCCTGCCGATGCAGGGGACACGGGTTCGAACCCCGGTCCGCGAAGATCCCACATGCCGCGGAGCGGCTGGGCCCGTGAGCCATGGCCGCTGAGCTTGCGCGTCCAGAGCCTGTGCTCCGCAACGGGAGAGGCCACGACAGCGAGAGGCCTGCGTACCACAAAAATAAATAAATAAATAAAAGAAGAGACCTAACACCAGCTAACGTACATACGGGGTGCACTTCGTTATGAATAAAGAATGGCAAAGTGCGGGGAGGGAAGCCAACGGATGTGTCAGCCTCCTGCAGATGATGAAGGGGACCCAAATCAACTGTCATTAACTAATTACCCTTCTCCTTTTGTCAGGATAAATTGGTTCATCCAATGTGTTTTCCAAGTGTGTCGGGTGAATTGCATTAAAAGGGATAAACAGCGCTCTTTTCTGTACCCTCTGTGGGAAATCTTAACAGCTTAATTGTTGTTCTGCTGATGAGCGAGGAAGCTCTGGGTAGTAACTAAGGGCTAGGTCTGGGGCTGCTCAGATTGGAAGTTTCCTCCACCACATCCTAGTGCTGGGGCCTTGATTCAGTTCCTTACCCTCTCTGTGTCTCAATTTCCTTACCATCAAAATGAGGATAACAATAGGGTTGGTCTGAGAATTAAATATATAGGATATGTGTATACGTATATACGATATGTGTGTGTGTGTATATATATATATATATATATATATATATATATATACACATATATATGTGTGTACATATATTTTAACTAAAATTAAAAATGCACGTAAAGTGCTTGGCATGGTGATGGCACACTGTAAGATAATAAACATACAACAATATACTTTTCAATCTTTTTTTCCTTTTCTTTAACCCAGTGACATGGGGGCATCATATAAACATATGGGCTGCATCTATACAATGTAAAATATCCTTATCCTCCAAAGCATTCATTTAGTCAGTGATATCAATAATTCTAGCACATTACCACTGCATAGTCCTTTAGGGTTAAAAAGCACTTTTCTATCCAATAGCACTTTTAATTGTCACAAAATTCTGCAAGGGAAATCGGATGGAATTTCTATTCTAGAAGGGGGAACTGAAGCTGAGAGAGGTTATGAAACTTGTCAGTGAACTCAGTCCAGTAAATTAGCTAACACATTCAGATTCTGCAACCGGATTCTGTAAATCTTTGCCCTGTCACTTCTTAGCTGTGTGATAATGGGCAACTTGCTTAACTTCTCTGAGCTTCAAACGCCTCATGCGCAAAACAGTCCATCTCTAAGTCACAGGGTTGTAGTGAGGAATAATAAAGAAAAATAATGAAGCACTTTGCAGAAAACTTGTTACTTAGTAAGAATTCAGTGAATGTTCATTGCTACCGGTTCATTATTATTGTTCTTAGCATCATCCTTACCATTATTAATTAGGTAAGGTGCTTAATAGGGGCACTATTTTTAAAAATTATTATTATCAAGAAACCTGGTATAGCTCCACTCTCCTTCCTCCTCCTCCTCCCCTTTCTCTTTCTCCTCTTCCCTTTTGGGCACATATCACATGCAATTAGCATATAGAATATATGAGCAACAATCCTCTTTTTACAGATGCAAATTTTGACATTTTGGTCTATGTTATTCCTTCCCTTGTGACTCAGTTCTCTTGAATGTGACTGACTCCATATGGCTTATGCTGACAAAGTGAAGTTTTTCCATCTGCAAAGTAAAACTTAGACACCTGACCAGTAACCACTACCTCCTGACATGTCATCTCTCTCAGTAAGGTAGAAAGGATCTAACACATAATGAACATCATTCATCTGACACATATTTATTGAATGTCCACTATGGTCTAGGAGTGAGGATTAAAATGGTAAATGAAATAAACTGGGTATGTTTGATACATAGAAGATGGACCTTGTATTGGTGGGAGACAGCACTGAGCAAATAAGTAACTGATCACAGCATGGTAAGGGCTAAGGGGAAGGTGACCTGGTACCATGTAAACACTTAAAACTCATGTGGGTCCCCAGGGAGGATTCCACGAGGATGTCTCATTTGAGTGGGTTCTGACAGATGATTAGGAGTTAAGCAGGAGGTTTACAAAGGCTTGGTGATTCAAGGGAAATGGATCATTTAAGGAATGGATATGGGTTTGGCAAGAGTTTAGCATCTGAGATCAATCCTCTGTTGGCCGTAATAGGACTTTGGTACTTATCCTAAGAGCAACAGGACTCTGATGGAAGTTGTAAACATGGGGAGATGGAGGGTGGAGGAAACTAATACGATTTGCATTTTGAAAAGATCACTCTGATGGTGAGAACAGATAAGAGTAAAGTAGCGTGAGATGGATGAGGAAGCTACTGCTGTGTGCCATCATTTCATAAATCCTCATAATAACGTTGTGAGGTTGTACTTATTATTGCACTTTTACAATGAGAAGCCCACATTTCACTGGCATTAACTCACTTCCTTCAGTTGCTAGAACTCGTAACCGGCAGCTGGAAGAGTGGGATGTTGGAGACAGAGAGACCTGGGTTCAAATCCTGCCTTAAAGTCACACCCTATCTGTTCCCGTAAGCTCGCATGTGAAAAGTGGGTTCCTCTCACCAGAAAGGGGCACAGGTAGAATCACGTCCCCTAGTCTTTTGTGTGACCTACACATATACGTACACACGTGCATCCACATGAATAAATAGGTACTTTTTTTTTTTTTTTTTTTTTTTTGCGGAACGCGGGCCTCTCACTGCTGTGGCCTCTCCCGTTGCGGAGCACAGGCTCCAGACGCGCAGACTCAGCGGCCATGGCTCACGGGCCCAGCCACTCCGCAGCATGTGGGATCTTCCCGGACCGGGGCACGAACCCGTGTCCCCTACATCGGCAGGCGGCCTCTCAACCACTGCGCCACCAGGGAAGCCCAAATAGGTACTTTTTAAAATAAAAATATATAGAATGGAAGTGGCTTAGGAGTGAAGCTGTTCCCCCACTAGGGGTGAGCAGGACTGGGAGATGCAGCCCTGCTGTGAATGAACTCAACTCATTTCTCCGACACCCCTATCTGTGCTCCTCTCCCGGAAGTCCAGCCTCTGTGCCCTTGAATAGGCTGAACCCTCTGCCTGAAAAGCCCTCTTCATCCCCGTTGCACCTGTTTTCAATCCACCAAGCTGGGAAACATCTCTCCTATCTTTTATCACCATCTCAATATTCTATTTGCTCTAGAAATGTTTTTGGACCTGTCCTCCTCCAGCTCCAGCCACGAATCTAACCCTGCCATCCTCCGCCCAGCTCAGACCTACAATGGGCACTCCTTCCTGGGTCAACTCTCACCCACACTGGACTCTGAGATCCTTGAAAGCAGGGGATTTGCTATCTGGATCTCTATCCCAGCAATTGTTTAAGAAAAAATGAATGGAAAGGAGGCAGGAAGAGAGAAAGGAAAGGGAGAAGGGAGGAAAGGACTTAAAAATGTAGCTTATGAGATCAGGCTTACATGATGCCACACCAGGTCCAATAGCAAAAATTGAGTTGCACATGAGTCCCTTCTGACTGCGGTGAAGAATGAAAGAATGAAGAGTTACTGTTATGTGATGACCAGGTCGCTATGTCTGGGGAGAAGGGAAAAAGTATTCATGTGACAGAGATGGATTTGTTTTGCTCACGGAGGTAAGGAAATAGCAGACATTCCGGAAACAGAAGACATGCAGCCTGACAAAATCCTGTCCTTTCCTGCAAAAATGACATTGTCCCTGAGGAGCACCTGTCCATGGCCAAGAAGGCCTGGCGGGGAGGGGCTACGGGCCCTGTGCTGGTCAGAACTTTATCCTTGGTTTGGGGTCTCAGAGACTGGCTGGGGCCAGGGCTGTAAAGATCACAAATTTGGAACGTTCTTAGAGACCATTTAGTTCCAAGAACTCATTTTGCAGAAGAAATCACTGAAAGCCAGAGAGGTAAAGTGCCTGCTTAAGGTCACGCTGCCAGGGAGTAAGAGGTGAGGGTCTATCCTCTGTGCCCCCACGTGCCTTCTGCTGCAACATGAAATGGACACAGGCTCATTCGTCACTCATTACTTAACATATTTTACTCGAAGAAACATAAAACTACTTAATCAACATTGATTGTATGGCTCTGTGGGGCGCAGGGGATTACAGAGGCAGCTTGGTATATAAGCAAAAGTACAAGCTTTGGAGACAGATGGACTTTGATTTTATAGTCCTGGCATTCCTGTTATCCCTAGACGAATTTTTTTTTTTTTTTTTTTGCGCTACGCGGGCCTCTCACTGTTGTGGCCTCTCCCGTTGCGGAGCACAGGCTCCAGACGCGCAGGCTCAGCGGCCGCTCCGCGGCATGTGGGATCCTCCCGGACCGGGGCATGAACCCGTGTCCCCTGCATCGGCAGGCGGACTCTCAACCACTGAGCCACCAGGGAGGGAGGGCCCCTAGATGACTTTTAGCAACTTATTGGCGGCTTGATTTCCTTTAAGAGCTCTGTCTCCTTTCCCAGAGGGAGGTTAAAGGGTAGGGGCTGGGATTGATCAAATTGATGAGACATTTAAGGGACAGAGCAAGACTTGGGGTCTCTAAGGCTGGAGTCTAGAGCAGGGAATGCTCCCAGGAGAGAAGAGAGGAGAGGCCGGCTGGTGAGAAGAGGGTAGAAGAGTGAATAGTAACCCCCTGAGGGCCCTACCATCAAGACAGGAGCCACTCGGGGAAGAGCCAATTCCATTTAAGCAGGCAGGGTCCACCTGAGCTGGAGGGGACAGTGGAGTGGGGTGTCCGAGGGATGGAGGTTCCTGAATGATGATTCAGAGCAGCTGGAGTATCCAGATTTGAGGTTCATCTAGAAGATCAATAGGAAGGTGTATGCAAAGAATTGTTAAGAATAAATTTTAGTGGCTATGGATGTGTATCCACAAACTCAAGTCTACAGAAAAATGTCACCTCCCAATTTTTGGGATCAAATTAAACACAGCTTTGAACATAACTTTAAATACAACTTTGATCTCGCAAAGCTCATAGAAAATCCAGTCTCAGTAAATACTGGCATTTGTTGTCCTCGGGGCTTGCAAAGTTGCCAGCAGCCTTCTGCAGAGTACAGCCTTTGTGGAGAGCCCTCAGGAGTTCAGGCCACACCAGCCATGCTTAAAAACGGTAGTTGCCTGGGACTTCATGACATTTTGGATTTCAGCAAATCCACCTCTTTTGTATCGTGTTGGGTCCCTGGGCCTTTGCTAAGGCCGGGAGCCATGGTGGCCAAGTTCCAGGTAACTTGATCTCCCAGCATTGGCAAAAGTCCTGCTGCCTTCGCTGGCGGGTGGTGGTGGTGGTGCAGTTGAAAGGGTTTCTGGAGATACCTGGGACTTGCAGACCCAGACCTCTGTGTCCTTCCTTCCTGGCGTTCCAGAACCTTCTCTTGTCTCTGCCACTCTGATTTTTTCTCTGACTGTACCTTTCCTTTTACTCCAGTTACAAAAGGGCTTTTGACTCTTTCTCTGCCTAAACCGTGAGTGTAATCACCTTAAAGGATTGGTTTTCATAGAAGCCAGGAAGAGCAGTTTCCCCTGGGGTGAGGGCACAAGAAGTTTGGGCTCCTCTTTAGAATGGGGACAGAACCAGAGAGGGACAAACTCTATCAGGCCCTACTCCTTCCATCCATTTTTTCACTTCAGAGGAAGCAAAACACAGTATCTCAGTAATTATCTTGACCCAGCGAATGCCAAAGTTTTGAAGGATTTATTTTTTTAGCTGTGGTAAAATACACACGATATAAACTTTACCATCTTCACCATTTTTAAGTGTACAGTTCAGTATTGCTAAGTATATTTGCATTGTCGTACAACCCATCTCCAGAACTTTTTCACCTTGCAAAATGGAAACTCTCAACCATTAAACAACTCCTCATTTCCCCCTCCCATAGCCCCTGGCCGATACCATTCTACTTCCCATTCCTAAAAATATGGTTACTCTAAGTACCTCATATAAATGGAATCATAGAGTATTTGTGTGTATGTGTGTGACTGGTTCAATTTACTTAGCATGGTGTCTTCAAGGGTCACCCATGTGGTAGCATGTGTCAGAATTTCTCTCACTTTTAGGGCTGAATAATATTCCAATGCATGTACACACCACATTTTCCTTATCCATTCATCCATCAGTGGGCACTTGTGTTGCTTCTACCTTTTGGCTATTATGAATAATGCTATGAACACGGGTATACTGAACGATTTAATTTTAACACATAAGGGAGAGTCAAGTGAGGAGCATTTTTATCATAACATAATTGTGGACACTCGCAGGCCAGAGTCCAGGTCCTCTGTGAAGCCCCGTGGGAGTGTATCACAGGGATCACGGCAGGGGAAGGGAGGGAGGGCATCAGTTACCTTCCAGGCCCAGAGGTGTAGATCAGAACACCTGCCTCCCAGGACTGCTGGGAGGATTAAGGGAAGTGAGTGAAGAAAAGCACCAGGCACATAGTAGGTGCTCCACATATTTGCAATCCCCTTTCCTTCCCTTTGAACTTGCCCTGCTCTAAGCATGGACGGCTGGGCCATACACAGGACCTAGGGATGCTTACAGCACATCAAGTATTCTAAAAGCGATTAGACTGCAGATTCTGCCTTCTGCATAGTCAAAACTTTTAAAACACAATTAAACCTCTGCTTTCCCAGCTCTGTGGGTTCCCGCGACCTACAGCTCACAAAATTTCTGTGTCTGCAGGGGTTCATAATATACTCCAGACTCGATGCGGCGCTGCACGTTTCCACGAAGCGATTGTAAGGACGAGTACAGGGCGGCTCGCCTCTTATTTTGAATAAGAGGCAATTTTGTGTGACATTTATATCTCCCCTTGATTATGTATTTTTGTTCCCTGTGATCATTTTTCATGGGGATGGAGTCTGTTAGAGTTCTGTAATCTAGTTTATTTAGAGTTTTGATTTTTAGATTTCTTGTCCTAGGGGCATTGAGTGTAGCAGAAAAACAGAAGCTCCCATGTTGCAAGGGGCAAAGAGGAGAGAAGAGAAAGAAAGGGCATTTATTAGCAGTCGCCATTGCTGGAGCACGTCCTGTGTCCTAGAGCTTGGTGCTTCACCTCCATAATCTCTTAATCTGTCAATGCTGCTTGAGAATCAGAGAGGTTAAATGATATGACCTGGTATTAAATAACACTTAGGAAGTGCTCCTGCCAGGATTGGAACCCAGCCCTGACTAGCTCCCGAGTCTGTGCTCAGGTCACTGCGCAATGTTTATGTAGCCACTAAAAGCCAGGTGCTATCCAGGACCAGGAAATATAGAGATGGGAATGCTGGTGCCTGGAGTTTGCATTTCAGGTAAAATTCTGCTTCTTTATTAGCTATGACTCTATCTCCAGGCAGAAATGACTTCCACAAGGTAAAGTGTGCTGAGAGCTTAAAGGACTCAGTCACATCATTTAGGCTCATTAGAAAACTTTATATGGACCTGGAAAATTTAGGGCATTCTAGGAGGAGAGAATTAGTTGTTTGATCAAAAACACAGAAGTGAGAAAAACACAAATGGGATGGTTGAGACTAAAGCTAGGAAGCTGCTTCTCATCAAAACTACAGTGAGGACTGAACTCACTCTTAGCCTTAGCCCCGTGCTTTGCTATGTCTAAAAGCGATACTGGTGTGGGCATCTGTGCTTCAGGCAGATGCCACGGCTACCTGGGATGAGGTTCAGAACCTTGCCTTGGCTGGCTGCTCTCCAATGTGCCGTGTCATGTCACTGACAGGGAGCAGGGATTCCAGGCAGAGCAAACACAAGACAGGGAACGGAGGGGGCTGTCTCCAGTAGGTGTCTTGAAAGAGCTCCCGTTTGGCACTCCGGGCACAGCATCATGTCTAAAACTCCGATGGCTCGCCTCTGTTTATGGGATGACGTTCCGCTTCTGCGCCTGGCGTGGAGGCTTCTTTCCCGAGTGAGTATCCTTCTAGGCTCACCTCCCACTCCCGCATGGGGTGACGAGGGATCCCAATTACCCCAGCCTCTCCCAAACCTCCAAGCCTGGCGGCAGCAGCTTTCCTTCCCCTGCACCCACTTCCCTCTCTCCATCTGCATAGGGGGCATCCTTAGTTCATTTCTTAAGATTAACTTGAAATTCTCTTGCTTAGGAACTCCTTTCTCCTCTCCATTGAGCTAGGCTGGCTGTTCCCTCCCAACTTTGTGACGGTTCTTAGAATGTGCCACCATAATTATCTGTGTCCAAGTTTGCCTGCTCCACTGACATGATGCACCTCCAGGGCTTAGGAAGAATTTATGGAACGAACGAATGAATGGGTGAAAGAGCAGCTGAGAGAACAAGTGATTTCTCCATCCCCACAGCCGGATTCAAGGTCTGCACAGAGGGCAAGTGAGTGGGGGAGTGAATGAGTGAGGGTGAGAGTGGAGATACAAAGAAGAGAGTTAACAGTGGGACAAAGATCAGCTCCTTGCTCTGACCAACACCCTGTGACCACCGGTGGATGTGGGAAATGACAGGTGTAGGGATACTTTCCTGAGACAGATGCTGAGACCCTGCTAGAGAATGTAGTGAGTGACAGATGGTACTCAAGCTGCTTCTCATGGAAAAAAAAAAAAAAAAAAATCCATTGACCTAAAAAAAAAAACCCCAAAAAAACTAAAAGAGGATTAAAATCTTAAAAGACAGTGTGTGCTCGTGCAATTCTGTTATTGAGACTTTTAGCAGATACCTGGTAGAAATCTCTGGTTTATGGGTTTTTTTCCCCCATTTTCCATTTCATGCAGAGCAACATCCTCCAAAGCAGTGTCCACTGCCCAGTATCATCTATCAGGTGGCCACATCCCTCCCTTTAGCTGCACAGCCCTGTGTATTGCGGTAAACAACACATGTCAGTAAAAGCAGTCTGGGGCAGTAGAAAAGGCCACCCTGGCTTTTGCAAAGCTCTGGGTGCAAATCCAAACTACACCACTTCACAAGTTGGGGGGGGGCGGTCTTGGACAAATTTACTTAAGGCCTTCTTATCTGTAAATGTCTCCTTATGTGTACAATGGGAAGAACATCCCTGGCCATCGCTGTTGTGAGGACCGAATGGCTTCCAGTAGCGGATCCCTACGGGGGGTGGCAGAGGCAGCAGGAAATGTAATCTGGGGGAGCAGGACTTGAGTTGCAGTCTTCAAATTTTGGAAAGCTCTCATAACTGTTTGAAACGGTTTTCATATTTCTCTCTTGTTCTTTCAAACAGACTTATGATGCAGGTCCCTGGCGTGGGATTTTAAAGAATAAGCATAAACAGTCTCAGAGTTGGAACCTCCATGTTGTTAATTCTCCAGGCATCTTGCAGTCAGCCCTCTGTCTTTCCCCCTTCATTTAGTTCCTTGAATTTCATTCATTCATTCATACAATCGTTAATTGAATGTCTCAGTCATTTTTGTGTTCTTGCCTTCATTTATTAAACATGCTATGAATACCTCCTCTGGGGCAGGCACAATCCCCGTCTTCAGAGTTCACGCTCCACGGGATGATGAGATGCACGCGCACACACATACACGGTGGTGGGTGGGTGCTACCGCAGATGCAGGAACAGGGAGTTGTGGTCACATAGATGTGTGTGTGATTAAACACCGCCTGGGAGAAGCAAGACAAGCTTCAAGGGGGAGGTGATAGCTGAACTCCAGTTTCATCTTCGGTAACCAGCAGGCCGCTCAGAAGAGCTCTTTGCCGGTGCCCTCCCTTAGTTATGCAATTATAAGGCAGGGCACTTGGCATTCATTGCCCTGGGAAACGACTGGAGTAGAAAACCGTATGGCCTTTGTCACATAGAGCTGGGTGCTCGGGAGATGACAGATTAATTTGCAAAAGGATTTCAGAGCCTTCAAAGGATAGAGGGAATATGACCCTGTTTCAGAAATTAAAAGGAGAAAAATCTTGGCCAAGATTTGCTAAGGACAATTCACCAGGAAAGCAGGGGACTGAGGCTGGTGACTCTGGCTCTGGCACAGGGCACAGGGCTAAAGGAGAATCTCGGGTCCAACACTGCCTAGGGCTGAGGCTGGGAGCTCCTCAGGCCTCAGTAACCCTGTCTGGGTATCTTGTTTGTAGAAGCAATAGATAAGCATCAACACGTGGACAACAAAAGCTGTAACCTTGGAGCTCACACAGGAGATTCTCCACCCTACTAACAAGGGTCCAGCACGTTGTACCAGTCAGGGTCTAATTGGGAAAATGGAAACCATTCCAGTCTTAATGTGGAGATTTGTTATGCAGATGATGGCGTTCTGAGAAGCCAAGCAGAGCACTGTGGGGTGACCTAGAGATGAGCAACTGTGGAAAACATAAAGGACGGGTAAGTAGGAGGCATTATCGGACCCAGAAATCTGTGACATGAGAGGAAGGGGGAGAAACACTCTGGCTTTTTCCTTTCACTTCTTTTTTTTTTTTTTTTTTTTAATTAAAAAAAAATTTTTTTTATATCTTTATTGGAGTATAATTGCTTTACAATGGTGTGTTAGTTTCTGCTTTACAACAAAGTGAATCAGTTATACATATACATATGTTCCCATATCTCCTCCCTCACTTCTTCTTATTTCTTGTTAGTACCTTCCATTGTCTGAAGTCATTTAGAAGTCGGCTGACACAGAGGCCTGGAAACTCCCACCTGCTGTAATCAGCCCTTCCACCCTGCAGTTCAGAGCAGAGGAGGGTGAGAATGGGGTTGAAGGCAAATGGGCTGAAGCTGGCTCACAAGGGCCTCTTTGGGGCATTGGCCAAGTGCAGGCTGTGCAGAACCCATTTTCCACAGAGACGCAACATGGCAGCAAGAAGTCATGGCAGAAGGAGACTGATCAGACTCTGGTCCTCTCTCTTGGTTTTAATACACGCCAGTGCTCTTGGACAATCCATAGGGGAGATGTGGGATATCAGGGAAGAACTCAAGGGATAATATCAGACTTCTCATCAAGAAGGCACACAAGTACTTGTTCAATTAACTGATAAAGTAAATTGTATTTGCATGTAATTGAAACCCAAGTTGGGAATGAGATCACATAGATTACATGATGATATAGTATAGTAATAATGGTACCTACTAATATTGAGTTCTTACTATGTGCCAAGCACTGTACTCAACACTTCACATAAATTAGGTCATTAATACTCACTACAACCCTGTGAGGGTATCTATCATTACCCTATTTTACATATAAGGAAACTGCCATTTAGTGACTTGTGGAAGATCATAGAACTAGTTAATAGCAAAAATAGACTTCAATCTCCGTTCCCTTAGGATCCAAAAGATATGCTCTTAATCACTGTGATACATGACTGCAAAGGGACAAAGCTGTGTCCTTGACATCCCAGTTAGAGTGCAGCCTGTCTCCATTACAGTAGGAGGGGTGGAGTCAAGTGCCAAGCAGAGGAGAAAAGACCACACATCACTAATGCAATATGACGTCCCAAAAATCAGTATCAGGACCCTGATCAAGATATATTTGCACAATGTGTAGTGGTGGTCGTCTTCTTAACTCTGTAATGGGATAAGCTGGCACTAGTCCTGCTCTCCTCACTGCTGATGAGGGAAGTTTGGTCCCAGGGAATGCAGCAAGGGAAATGGGCTGAAACCAACCAGAAGAGAATTTGAGCTGGTTATCTTGCAAAATATGTCCAAGCTCTGAGATGTTACACTATGAGAGTCCCCCAAGGGACAGTGCAGAAGAGAAGCCCCATTGCCTTTAGCTCCTCTGAGTAAGTGCTGTGTAAACAAAGTATCTGCATGATGGTTATGACAGTGTCTCCCATCAGCTAAAGATTAGTGAGGGCTCTCGGGAACTGGGAACCAGGGGTCACTGCAAAAACAGATGGAGATGGTCTCTGGTAATAACTCCCAGTGCAACACCATAGCAATATCACAAACATTATCTTTTTTGAGCCTCTCAATGGTCCTGCAAAGGAGGCAGGACAGATATTATTTTCCCTGTTTTCTAAATAAGGAAACTGAAGCCCAGAAAACAGAGGGGATTCACTGAAATCATATGAACTATTAAAGGACAAGCTGGGATTAAGACCAAAGTCTTGAGATACAGATTTAGACCTTATTGCCTTGCACTAAACTGAGGAGGTATAGGTACGCTTTAATGCCTCTTTCATATTATCTGAGTCTTGGGGAGTTGAAATGACAGACCTCCAAACAATTCCTCTAACCCAGGTATATATCCTAAACACAAATCAAGGTTGCTGTGGCAGCAATGTCTGATTTAGCTTCAAATAACAAGATTATTCCAGGGAAATGCCTCTCATCCATAAGGCAGACCCATGTGACACCAGGAAGGGAGCCATAGAATGTAGCAAAGAGGCTTGCATTTCACTCACCAGGAGCCATCCATTCATGAGATCCAGGTAATCCCAGCATCAAAACATCACTTGCAATATGAAGGATAACTCTTCTGAAACTACAGTTACCTCTGCATCCCCTTTCAGGCCTCGGTGGACCATTTTATGATCCTAAATCCTTTGACAAGGTCTTCACCAGGAGGCTGCAAGCTTGTGAAGAGGGGCTTGCCAGTCATGGGCAGTCAGAGAAGACTTTGTGGAGGAGGACCTGTTGCTTCAGCTGGGGTGTGGCCAATGTGTAGGGGATCAACAGGGATCCTGGGCATGGCTTAGTTCAACATTGCCATTTTTAAGATCCAAGTCACTGCAGTTCAACAAAGGTTTATCAGGTATGTACTCATCAACTTTCTGAAGAAACTGAGACCCAGGGAAGTCAAGACAGTGTCACAATCAACCAAGCAGAGCTGGGTTTACAAGACATGTTTTGTGACTTTCAGGGGAATATACTGCCTGGTCCATCCCCCCACCACCACTCTGCCCCTATCTCCTGGAGCAAAGTAGCACTGAGGGGCCTTAATCGCCATATTTTCCTTGTTGTTAATGCTAGTTGTGAAAAATGCCTGACACTGAAATCTGTCATATTTCATGTGCAGGTGGAATGGTGACTAATGATCTACATTATAATCACTGAGACTTTGCCTAAAAATTAGCTGATTGAATTTGTCAGACCTGCCTATTTTTTCCTGAGCCACAGTGAAATCACAATTTCATTTGACATGAATGAATCCTGAAACAGCTATTTAACCTCAGGCAAGGCTAACCTATTTCATCTTGATGCTGCAGTAGGATGGGACCTTCAATTTGGAACCCAGAGAGAAGGTTTGCTGAGTCATCATCAATGCTTTCAATTTTGAGCACTGAGTGTTGCATGTCCTCTTGCATATGTCACCACATAGAATACCCATTACACAATGAGAGTCGTTATATTTGTTTTACATGTGAGAAAGCTGGGGTGCGGAGATATTGTTAAATCACTTGTCCAAGGTCACACAGCTAGTTAAGTACAGGAAGTGCAATTCATACCAGGCTTGTCCAATTCCAAATCTCATGTTCTTTTTCCTGTATTGGGCTTCCAGAGAAAGATTGTTTTGAAAGAAAAGAAATTAGAAAGCAGGATCTCAGAAGGAACTTGATGTCATAACTATATTGAGGGTGGTCATGGGGCCTCATGTGTCTTCAATCACAGGGGTTGTCAGAGAAACAGGAGCAGGTGGAGGTGAGCTGGAGTAGCCCTGGGACCAGAGCACCAAGCAGGCCCAGGGCTAGGCTCTGGTATCTTGATGTCAAGGGCAGTGTCTGGGGACAGTTCATGTCATCACTGTCATCAAAGCCACAGTGAGATACAATTTTATACCCCTTTAAATTGTAAAAATGAAAGCCTTTCAATATTATTCTAAGATGTGAAGAGGTTGAGGATCAACAGAATCTCTCATACTTTGCTGGTGAGAATGCAAATTGGCATAACCACTTTGGAAGATAATTTGGAAACTCTTTGCAATGCCAAATATTAACAATTTCATTCCCAGATATATCCAAGAGAAACACTTGCACGTGTATACTAGAAGGCAAGTTCAAGAATGTTCACAGCAGTACTGTCTCTAGTAGCAAAAATTTGGACACAACACAAATGCCATCCTCAGATGAAAGGATAGATAAAATATGGTATAATCATACAATGAAAGCTTATACAGGAGTCAAAGCAGATAACCTATGGTTATACACAACAATACTGCATTTTAGTAACATAATATTACATAAGAAAAGAATCCCCAAAGATGATACACTTTACGATAACCCTTTTAAAATACAATTAAAACCAAGTAAAAGAATACTTTATATAAAGTAAAATGTGAGATTGATCAATTCAAGTTTCAGGATGGTGTTATTGTAGGTGGGGGGAGGCAGAGGGGGAAGGGATTGGTGAGGACCACGTATAAGCATGTAAGTTTTATTCACTGTGGTAGATTGTGGTAGTAATGGTTGTAGTAATGGTCTTAAGAAGTCCATGCTTCCCTGTATTCACACCTTTGAGCAGTCCTCTCTCACACACTGACTATGGGCTTGGCAAATGACATGCTTTGGCCAACGGAATAACAGCAAATATGATGGAAGGTGACTTGGAATATACTTGCATATTAAGCTTGCCCTCTTTTGCTGATTTTGGGAACGCTGCAATCCCTACCACGTGAATACACACCTAGCTTGATAGAGAAACAGGGTCCAGCCAGCCCCATCACCCCACCTGACAACCAGTACTAACCAACAGTCAGCACCAACCTCCAGATGACTGTGAGTGAGACTGTCCTAGATCACCCAGCCAAATTGGCCCAGACCACAGGAACCACCCAGGTGAACCCAGGGGAATGACTAACCCACAGGATCATGAACTAATAAATCATTGTCATTTTAAGCCACTGAGTTTTGGGGTCTTTTATTAGATGAGAAACTACATCCAAATTAGTTTGTATGTCGAGTGGTGATTTAGTTTATAATAAACAAACAAAAAACAAACAAATGAGAACCTTGTATGAACCAATGATGAGAGCATATACTATGACCCAAGAATGACAATTAATCTAATTCTATACACCTGAGGCTCATTTAGAAACAAACAATAACAACAAAACAAAACTTGATGATAATGTCAGCCTGCAAACCAATCTCCCCATCTAGCATTCTTTGCCCCTCAGGGCACAGGCTGCTGATGATATGATAACCCTTGCCCCAACCGCGTCAATCCATTCTGTGACTAAATCCTCACTCATGAGCATAAGAGGAAGTGATGTGTGCAGATTCCAAGTCAAACCAATAAAGACTCTTGTCCTGGACTCTCTTTTCCCTTTTCCTTCCCGCTGTCTGGAAACAGCAAAACCTAGAAAATCTCAGATACCAATTTTGAGGATAGCACAGCTCTCCTGCTAGCTTGGGTGCCTGGGCTTGTGGACCCAGGGCCTTCTGACTCTGATACATGAAAGGAAGATCACTTTATATCTTGTCTGAAATTTATTTCTTGTGAATTTTTGTTACGTGCACTTTAGTTTTTGCTCCAACTAATACATTTTTTTCCATACCAATCCTTACAATAAGCTACAATGATCTTCCAGATATAAATTTTTTAAAAACTGAAACTGCCATTATTGTTCTGTTCATTGTAAAAATTTCAAACAAAACAGAAATGTATAAAAGGGGTATAAATTTTGAAGATACCAAATGGTTTGGAATTTATCACTCCATATGGTTTAGTACATGTAAAATTATACATGCCTATATTATTGAGATTGTACTCTTTACACTGTAGCATAATCTGTGTTTTTTATGTAATAATATATTGTTTATATCTTTCCATGTCAATATAAGATCTATATAATAGTCCATCTAATAGATGTACAATATTTTATTTTATTATTTATTTATTTTTATTTTTTTTCCCCGTACGCGGGCCTCTCACTGTTGTGGCCTCTCCCGTTGCGGAGCACAGGCTCCGGACGCGCAGGCTCAGCGGCCATGGCTCACGGGGCTAGCGGCTCTGCGGCATGCGGGATCTTCCCAGATCGGGACATGAACCCCTGTCCCCTGCATCGGCAGGCAGACTCTCAACCGCTGCGCCACCAGGGAAGCCCGATATTTTATTTTTAAAAGCCCCTTATGTGGCTTTTTAAAATGTGGCTGTTTTCAGCTTTTCACAGTTTCATAAAAAAATGTCGGGAACATCTTTACATCAACTTCTTTGGGAGTCCTTATCCAAATTATTTCCTTAAGATAATTTTTAGGAGAGGGATTTCTGGGAGAGGGAATAGTGAATACATACAACACTTACCTTACGTGGTGAAATACTTTAAAGATTCCCCATTTCCCTTAAGATAGAGTCCGGACTGCACTAGCCTGGCATACTCCAGCAGGGCCCTTCCTTACTCAGCTTACACTGGCCCTTTATGCCTTATTTTTACTCCCAAGAGCACTCTGTATTTTAGCCACATTTTATAGTTTTCCATTGAAGTCATCAAGTTATTTCATAACTTTATCCATCTCATGTTACTCCTTAGGTCTTTAGTTATTTCCTATTTGCTTGTTCCATATGTGAGATATGCGCACACACACACACACACACACACACACACACACACACACGCACACATTATATTGTGAGCTGAGTTCTTTCTCTTCTTGAATATCTAGCTCCACATTACCTAATCCAGGAAGTCTTTCATTATAGTTCCCCCCAGCTTGATCACATCCCAGTTCCTCTCTGCTACTATGGAAATTTTTGCCTACATTTATCCTAGCACTTATCACATTCTTTGGTGCTGCTTATTGTCTTTACTTATTTATTTTCTTGTCTAGACCATGTTATCCTGAGAGCATAATGTGTTTTTCTTTGAATTCTCCTTCTCAGAATGGTGGCTGGCACCTAGCAGGCATTCATGAGACAGCACACACACCTTGGCTTTCCCTAGGTATTCTGGATGATGTTGTCCCCAAGATTGATTCTGGATTCCTCTAAGTAATATGTCAGTCACCCAATATTCCTCTGGCCCGTAATTAATATTGGCATGACACTGAGGTGAGTCTAGGGCTGCATAAGCAGCCCATCAGAGATTCCATGTAAGACAATTGTAAAAACAATCATTAAAACTTCCTTTGATGATTCATATAATTCAATAACAGTTTTTCAATGAATGTTCCAAGTGCTTATAATGCTCTTACCACTGTCCTAGTGTGGGTGGACACCAAGAGAAGCAACCTGAGACATTCTCCTGTTTCAAATTCCTTACTGAATAATAATTAGCATGGAATCAATGAAGAAGAAAACTCCTGACAGTGGTTATTATCTTGGCTGCACAGCCGTGTGTGAGGGCTTTGTTAAAACCACTTGAATAATTTTGTTGAAGTGAATATATTAGTAAAGACCAGTGTGTTGAGAAACCAGCTGAAATTCAGTCACTAACTTTTGAAAAATCTTCCATGGAGCTACCTATTACAGAATTTTAAAATTTATAGAACTCTTGGGGATCATCTAACAAACCATTCATACAACAGGTAAATAAACTAAATCCTAAACTAAATAAAGATGGCCTCATTATCCCCTCCTCCTGGTATTCATGTCTTTGTGCAATCCTCCTGCCTTGAGTGAATGGGACCTGTTAACTGCTTTAAACCAGCAGACTGTGTCAAATGTTATGGAAAGTTATTCCCTTGATTGAGTTACATTATATAACTTTCTCTCGTGTTAGCTGACTCACTTGCAATTTCTGACAAATCACCGATTTCAATCTGTAGACGACAATAAAGCCAGCCAACACCTTAATTTCAGCTTTGTGGGACCCTAAGCAGAGGACACAGCTGAACCATGCCTGTTGTCCTCATTCACAGAAACCATGAGATAAGAAATGTGTATTGTTTTAAGTTGCTAAATTTGTGGCAATTTGTTATTCATCATATAAAATAGTAGTTCTCCAATGGAAATATCAGAAATTTCAATACATCAAGATGCCAAAACTATATAACATGTCTGCAGTCATATATTAAAAGCAGAAAGTACAAAATAGTTAGCCTTGGTATAATCAGAACCTCAGTTTAATCAAGATAGAAAAGTGTGAGGTGTCCAACACAAGATAGCCTAGACAGTGTTCTTTCTGAGGCTCTGTCTGTTGGTCTGCAGCCCTATCAGTGATAGAGACTTTGTTCTGCTTGAAAGGTAACAGAAACTCAACTTCTTCGTATATATGTAGAACACATTTATACATATAAGAAAGAAAGGCCAAATTAGAACAAGATAGAACATTCTATCTGTTGCTAAGCATAGACGTAGCAGTGAATAAGTCTGGTAAGGACTGAATTTTAATAATTTAACAGAATTAAGTATCATAAGATTATTATAAGGCTCATAAAAATATATGGCTTATTTCTGAAATAGGGCATTATATTAATCATAATAAAATCTATACTTCATTTGTGCCAGCCAAAATGTTGTCAAACATTGAATGTTTATGCCCTAAGGAGATATATGACACTTTTTCATAGCAAGGGTGTCAACTAGCTTTCACCTTGTGTGCCAACTATAACTGATTAATAGTTGGCAGCTTGTATTGAAATAGGCTTCGTGATAAAGTAAGCTATAGTCAACCAACAATGTCTGCCATGGGCAAGGGATGGTGGGGGAGTTGTATGCATGTCATCCCAGGGCAATAGATGTGGTTGTGGATTTTGTGTTGAAATATATGTAGTCTGAGTTCTGACAATCATACTCACCAGCTTGCTGACTTGGTGCATGTCACCTAACTTCTCTGAGCCCTAACTTCTCCAAACATTTACCACCATAAGTAGTTCTGAGAATTATTAAGATTGTCTATGCAGAAGTACCCAGCAGAGTGTCAGGCCTCTATCACATGTTTTTTTTTTTTAAATCTTTATTTATAATTACCAAAACTTGGAAGTAACCAAGATTGCCTTTAGTAGGTGAATGGATAAACTGTGATACATTCAGACAATGGAATATTATACAGTGTTAAAAAGAAATGAGTTATCAAGTCTCTTAGACAGGACAGAATATTAAATGCATATTATTAAGTGAAAGAAGCCAATCTGAAAATATTATATACTATATTTCAATGATATGACATTTTGGAAAAGATAAAACTATAAAGACAGTAAAAAGATCAGTGGTTGTCAGGAGTTAGGGGAGAGTGAGGGATGAACATAAACTATGGACTTTGGGTGATAATGACGTGTCATTGTAGGTTCACTGATTGTAACAAATGTACCACTGTGGATCTTGATAGTGAGGGAGGTTGTGCATGTGTGGGGACGTATAGTATATGGGAATTCTCTGTACTTTCACTCAATTTTGCTATGAACCTAAAATTGATCTAAAAATAAAGTTTATTTATTAAAAAGTCAAACTATTTTAAATCTTTGAATAGAGTTAAGCAGGTAAGTGAAGAACTCAGGGGTGAAAAGTAAAAGTAAACTAAACTAGAGATAAGTTGAAGATATCAGTGGACTATGGATCAGAAATGGGCTGCATTTTGAATGGTTAAAGGACAAGGTAGAAGGTACAACCTCTGATTTTACCTCTTTGTAAAGGTACATGTACTTAGAACTGCATGTTAAATAGTGCCTGCATACTGTTGCCTGTACTGTTGGTGGGACTATAAATTGGTGCAGCCACTATGGAGAACAGTATGGAGGTTCCTTGAAAAACTAAAAATAGAACTACCATATGATCCTGCAATTCCACTCCTGGGCATATATCTGGAGAAAACTCTAATTTGAAAAGATACCTGCACTCCAATATTAATAGCAGCACTTTTTACAACAGCCAAGACATGGAAGCAACCTAAATGTCCACTGACAGATGAATGGATAAAGAAGACGTGGTATATATATGGATATGTATATATATATATATATGGTATATAATGATATATATATTCACACAATGGAATATTACTCAGCCATACAAAAGAATGAAATAATGTCAGTTACAGCAACATGGGTGGACCTAGAGGGTTATCATATTAAGTGAAGTAAGTCAGACAGAGAAAGACAAATATTATATCATTTATATGTGGAATCTAAAAAAATAATACAAATCAACTTATGTACAGAACAGAAAAAGACTCACAAACATAGAAAACAAACTTATGGTTAGCAAAGGGGATAGCTGGGGTGGGGGAAGAGATAAATTAGGAGTTTGGGATTAACATGT